>PVJD01006651.1:0-95190 GCA_004026545.1 Mormoops blainvillei | reverse complement strand
CAATTTTGCATGAAGTGCTGGTCACTGCGCTGGAGCCAGGACCAGAAGGTGCCCCCAGAACGACGGGCTCGCGCCGGGGTGGGCGTGGCGGGGCCAGGGGGAGCGTGTGCGGGTTCAGGTCGTCCTTCCTTGTATGCGACGTGACTATGTGTCTGTAAAACAGACACCTAAGGTGCTACCCAGGCTCGATGACCGTGGCTCTTGGATTTAGTGATTGTGTGTTACATCATTCTGTCAGGGCTGCGCACATTTTCAAACTTCCTTTTTTGTCCTGAAATCCGGAGGCTGCTTTGAAAAACATTCTCGTCTCGTCAGTCATCATGGCTCTTTAGAGGAATGCCGGCTGTGTCTCATGGTGAACTATATCCTCTCATTATTCTGAGGCAGATTGAAGACTTAGTTATAAAACTTCAACGACTACAACAGCGTGGTACAAGCACATGAGTAGACCAACCAATGCAACAGAACAGCAGAGTCTTAAAATAGACCCAGACGCATAAGGAATTAAGTATATTTTTAAAGTGTCATCTCATATAGGAGTAAAGATAGAGCATTGAATACATGCTTGGGGACCCCTATGTAGTCATCTAGAAAAAATAGAATTAGGTCATACTTTAATGGTAAATCCAGGGTAAATTCCAGATGAATCATATGTTCAAATAGATATACTTTTGACGTTGAACAGCAGGGGGGTTAGGGGCATTGACACCGTGCAATCGAAAATCCACGTGTAACTTTTGACTCCCCCAAAGCTTAACTGCTGTCATCCCTTGGCACCCGCAGGGGGTTGGTTCCAGGACCCGCACGGATGACCAGATCCCGGGGTGCTCAAGTCCTTCATCTAAAATGATGTGGGACAGCACACACAGTCGGCCTTCGGCACCCAGAACGACCATCTTGTTTTGGATCCATAGTTGGTGGAGTCCGTAGATGCAAAATCTGGGGACGGGGAAGGCGGACCAACTGCGTGTTTAATTTTTAAAAATCTGCATGGAAGTGGACCTACACAGGTCAAACCTGAGCTGTTTGAGGGTCAACTACATATGAAAAGAAACCCTAAAAGGAAAAAAATATGAGGAAATTTCTTTCTAGCTTTGGTGTGGAGGGAGATCCGAGTGGAACTCAGAGTTGAGAAGTAATTAAAGAAAAGATCGATGTTAATCTACATCAACAAAACCTTCTTATGGCCCTAAATAATCCAGGTTGTGACTCAGCCCTGTGAGGCCCCTGTGCAGGGACCCCTGCTTTCCGCCTGCCCCTCGTTCACCCACTTCTGACGGTGCCTTTGAGACCCGGGCAGCACCAAACTGTGGGGAGTTATCGAACGCCTGCCCTAGAAAAGAGAACACTTAGCACCGAGACCCCTGCCTAGGGCCCCTGTCCTGGCATGCAGGTGTCTCCTAGAGATGGTGACGAAAGAAGCAACCCAGGAAAACATAGTCCAAGGATACGGAGAGCTTTCAGAGCTGCAGAAAGAAGGAAAGGTGCGCAGCCTCCCTCACGATGAGGTAAATGCAATTTAAAAATAACACCGAGGTACCCTTTCCACCTGCCGGTTGCAGAAGCGGACACACCGTACGCGTCACATTGGTAGTTCTGGGAGGACGTGGGTACTTGGGTACATTCCTGGTGAATACCAGCAGGGCACAGTGCTTGAAGAAGGCCACTTGGCCACGTCGATCGATATCAAAGGTGCCTGTCCCCACCGATTCAATAATTTTACTTCTGGGACGTCATCATTAGATAGACTCACGCATAGGCAGTGTGCCTTAACAAGGTATTAATACATTCGCTGTAGCACCGGTTGAAAGAGAACTCTAGAAACCACGTCCGATCCGTCTGTAGGGACCTGGCTCAATAAAATGTGCAGGCGTGAAATGAATGTACTGAAGACATTCAGGCCCATTCCTGGGTGAGAAGAGCAGAGTGGGAAGCAGGGTGCACCGTACACACACTTTTGTGTTGGCAGAGTCCAGGAAAGCACATGCTCGTGTGTGTTTTTGTTGCCGACAGAAACTGGGCAGAAGCTGGGGCAGCTCTGAGCACCCAACCTGGCGGTGTGGGGCGGCCACGGGGGCCGGGGACTCGGAGAGCGGGGTGGGGGGCAAGAGCGTGCAGACAGCTCAACGTGCATCTTTTTACGTTTTGGGATTTGTGGGTAACATAGCTCCTTACCTATTCAAAAATTAAATTTAAAAATAAGACTTAGTCTGGACCTGGCGGCTCAGTTGGTTGGAGCGTCGCCCGGACACTGAAAGGTCATGGGTTTGACCCGCAGTCAGTGCGTGTGCAGGAGGCAGCTGATCCATGTTTCTCTCATGTCGATGTTTCTCTCGCTCTCGCTCTCGCTGCTTCTTCCTTTCTCTCTCTCTCAAATCAACAGACCTATTTAACAAAGTAAGAGTTTACTGAGGTGCAGTCGAACAATGGCCAGTCATGCCACTGCGTGGCTGATGTAATCTTGCTTGTCGTGTCTTTTCATTGTCTTCCTATTGAGATCACAGTTTATTTTTCAACCCCTGGAGTTGGTTCACATGATTTCTGTCTTCCTCACGCCTCCCACTTACGGCTCCTCCGCTAGCTCCCGGGATGTCAAACCATGAATATTCACACACACACACACACGCACACACACGCACATGCACATCAGTGCCCCTCGTATTTATCTGATCAGTGCCTTTCTACGTCACACAGATTTAAAAATGGAAAAAGAAAACACTCGTCTTCTCATGCAGTTTCGGTCTCCGACACAGTCCGTGGCTTCCCATTGACGATACGAACTATTGTTTAAACTGTTGGAGAGCCGCGCAGTCCTGCTTCATCTGGTAGAAACCACTACATTTTGGCAAAAAGCTGAATGTCTTCCCCGCGAAAACGTGGGCTTTAGGTGCCAGCACTTCTCAAGTGAATGGAAATACAGCCTCAAGTGGTCTCGCCACTTAAGACCTCTGAGCAGGGGCCGCAACTGTCCGTCGTAATTTATTCCGCCGTCACAGCGGCTGGAGTTTCATCTGGAGCTGGGACTCTGTGAACTTAGGCAGCGCATTCAGCCCTCAGCGGACGTGTGCTGGGCAGACCGGGGGAGGAATGACACCAGGCCCTTAGAGACTGTCCCCATGAGCAAGGACAGCCCCCGCCCGCCCGCCCACCACCGGCTGTGCCTCTGTGGTGGAACCGGATTCTTCTGACCCTCCTATCTGATCTCTTCCCTGACTTTATTTTGGGTTTAACGTCAGCACAGAGTGTTTCGCGTAGTAGCTAAGCGGGCCTCTGCATTTCCCTCAGTGTGGCTATCAGCGCCGCTTATTTTCCTGTGTCGTGTTTATAATGTTGACGTTTTTCTTTGTCTTTTGTCACTTATTATTATTTCCCCCTAGTCTACCCATTGGTTTTATTTTAGCTGCTACTTCCTTCCTAGTTACTGGATCTTGTGAAAACCTTTTTTTAACCTTAAAGGTCAGCCTTCCAGCCCCTAACAGGTGTCTTGGACCCGTGCATGGCGCTGCTGGGGTCTTCACGCGGCCAGCGTGTGGCGCCCGCCCCAGGCTCGCGGGTGCAGAGGCTGTCTGCTTGCATGTACTTGGGCCTCTTTCTGGAAGGCACTGTTTTCTCATCGTGGCCTGGGTTTCAGGGGAGGCCGGGACGATCATTGCTCTTGTTTTTGGGGTGGCCCCGGGGATGGGGCCGGGGATCGGATCGTGACCTCTGCTGAGCACGGCAGGTGCTGTGTTTAGAGGCCTCCGAGGTCGCGGGGAATGTCTCGCGTTGAAGGCGGTCGCTAGCATCGGCGCACCCGCTGGTTCGGGAGACCCGGCTGCCGCCGGGGAGTTCGGTGCCTGCTGTGTTCTTCTGTGTCTTCTTTCTGTCAAACAGGAAGTCTGTCATTTTTCTCCCCCTCCCCCGAGCGATGCTTGAATTCTTTCTGTTTTGTGTGGATACAATTTTAAGTGTGTCCTGGCCCGGTTCCGGAGAGTGAACGTTAGGACGGTGTTTTGTGTCGGGGTTACCGTCCCGGGGGAGGCTCGCCCTGTCGCTAGCAGAGTGAGGTGTTCCGTCCCGGGTTCGGGGGTGGCCTCAGCTTTGTACAGACGCCATTATTAGGCAGAGGTCGGCCTCGGGGAACGAGAGTGTGTGTGTGCAGAGGTGCAAGCCACTTACTCTTGTCCCTTTTCCAGGCTTTGTTGACACATGCTGGCCCCTGTCCCCGTCAGCGTCTGTAGCGCTTTGGGACTGGCGGCTTCTCAGGGAGAAGCAGCGGGGTCACAGGAGGTGTGGGTGGGCTTGCGTCTGCACGGCACAGAGACGCAGGGCGACACGGCGTGGACGGGGCAGCCCGCATTGGGGCTGCTTTGCCGATGGTCACATTGAGGTGAAGATGGGAGGACTCGCTGTGTGTCGGGGTGGACAGCGGAGCCTTGGACAGAGGACGTAAAGTCCTTTTGCGTCATATTGTCCTTGGACGCGCAGGGCCCCGAGAGCCAGTCCTTCGAGAAGGGTAGGCCGCAGGCCCCAGGAGGGCATCCACGTGGCGGGAGGGGGTCGGTAGCAACAGCGGTGACAAGAGGTCTGCTCCCCCATGTCCACCACTGGGAAAGAAGTGTGTGTGTTTATAGCGACAAGAAGTCCAGCTTCTGGAAGCACTGATGCCAGAAAATGCCAGAGCTTTGGAGCAATTCCGCTTTTTTGGCAAGAAATGAAAGGAAAATGTGTTGAAAATAAAAGGGAAGAATGTTTGGAAAGAGAAAGGGCCGAAGAAGAAGTGGTTGTCCTTAGAACTCTTCCACTTAGGGGGGTCTGTTTCTTTGAATGTCCCTGAGGGTCCTTGCCCCTCATTTAGGGGGTCTCCGCACCCCAGCAGCTTTGGCCTCAAATCCCTGTGTCTCTGAATGGTCCACGTTCCCCTGCCCGAACTGACGGGCATCTTCCCACTGGGCCTCCCCGCCGCTGGGGTGTGTGGGGCCGCCCTGGAATTGGACCGGGCCAGGACGCATCTCCCATTTCTGCGCCGTTAGTCAGAGGACGCTATTGCTCGGATTTGATTTGTGGGTATAATTTTTTTCCCTTTGTAACCAGTTATTTATCTACTTGAGAATTTTGTAGATTGTTGGTCTGTAGTCTTAATGATCTACAGGAGTGGCCTCAGTCCTAGATATGGACAGTCTATATTACCCCTTTTTTGTTTTTTTTGGTTTTCTTTTGGTAATTTAACTCACTCTAACTTGAAGAAAGGCGACCGTGTGCCCACGAGCAGCAAAGATGAGTTCTCAGGGTGCTTTTTAAACCCCTTTAAAATACATTCTAAGTCTGGTTGGCATTTATTGGAAACAAAACTACCAGCATGGTATATTATTTTCATTTAAAACCCCACAGATAATTTGAGGAATTGCACTTATACCTGTGAGGAACTTTTGGAATTCTTTCCTACCATGTAGTGACACGCCTGTACTTCTTAGTTTCTGAACTGGCTTCTGCTACTCAGAGGCAGCACTTCGTAAATATGAGCGGACGTCGCAGACAGGCATTCTGTTGTGTGGCCATGGCAACTGGTCCTTCCCCTCCCTCGGCCCTTTACGTGACGCACCTGGATGGGAACCGTGCCAGGAGGCCAAAGCGATCGCCTGTCCACCTGTCTTTCCTTGACGTTGTCAGCGTGAGGTTGGCTAAGTTGGTATCTCGGACAACAAACAGAGAGGCCAGTAGGACTCTCTCAGGAAGCATGTGTGGAATGAGGCATTTCCAGGAAGCTGGGCGGCGCGCTGGAGATGTGGATTTTACTGTGAAATTTGGGCTCCAGTCTCAGCTCTGTTTAATTTCTGAGAATTCCACGGTAAAACGGGCTCTCAGTAAGCCATAAGGTTTCGGAATTTTCTTGAGTTGTAAAACTTTTTCATTTGTAGTGTTTTCCTTTTGCATTTTTATTTTGTGTGAGAGGCTCGACTTAGCTTTTGAATACAGAAAGAGACAAGAAAATGCATTTCCAGGAACCCTTAACGCGTCGCTGCTGCTGACTCTTAAGGAAGCAGTGACCTCGTGAAAGGTCCATGGGGAATGTCCCCGTGGGCCTGGGCCGCGAGGACAGCCGGCGGCGAGGCCTGCACCTCCCGTCCTGGTGCCGCCGGGTCCCGGGCCCGTCCCGGTCTGGCCCGTTTCCTGAGGAGACTCAGCAGCCTCCTATTTTAGGATGTGACCTGCTGCTTGGCTTGCCGGCTGATCTCGCCTCCCTCGTTCAGGTTTCCCAGCTTAGATACGGGTCTCTGTCCTTGTCCTCGGGCTGGGGAGCCTCGGAAACAGTTTGTGGCCGTATTTAGCAGTTGTTTTGGGCAGAGATCGGGAACTGGCTGAAGTCCGCGAGTCGCTGGGGGCGGTTGGCCGGCTGCTCCCATGGGTTTGGCCAGAGGCGAGTGTGGCGGCCTGTCTCCGAAGTCCCCTCAGGTCTACCCTCTGCCTCCCTGTGTTCTCGTAGTCACTCAGTTTCCCTTGAAGAAAGTTTTCTACATACTCTAGGTTCTCACCTGGAATTCCCTGGAGGCAGAGCCTGACCGAAGGGCAGGGGGTTTCCTGGGACGCGAGCTCCAGAGGAGAGGAGGGAGGAGGGAGGCGGGAGGGGGGCTCTCCGGCAGGGGCTTGTGGCCCACAGAAGGCGAGCCGTACGCATCGCAGCGTGGGCAGGCGGGCAGTATGGTTGGATTCCAGCGGGACCTGCCCCCGCCAGGCCCTGCCCCCTGCCCCCTGACCCCGCGGAGAACCTCCCTCCCTGCCGGGCAGAGGTAGCAGCATCTGCCCACCTGGTCCTTCTCCTGGTTCCACGCTTCCAGATGCTTCCTGCTCTGGGGTAATGTGGGCCCTTGAAAAAGCAGCGAGGCTCAGGGTGTGCACCTGTGTGGGATGAGACCCTCCGGGGAGTCTCCTTGTGCTGGGAACGGGCAACCAGAAAGCAGAAGTGGGCTGGGAGGCGAGACCCAGTGCACGGGGGGCCGCTGCTGGTGGCACTGGGGGCAGATGGCATCCACTGTCTTGTTCCACTTGTAGGGGCTGAGGCACATGACTTTTTAAAAAGCATTAATTACTTTTTTAAGTCCAGGATTTTTCTGGAGATCAAGGTCAGTCCGTACAGTGGTGCTCATTCTGCATCCACATTGTCTTCCGAGGTGAAATTTTGTGTGTCCAGAGGCATTTCACCGTCGAAGAAAGTCAGTTTGTGACTTAGCTGTCACAGAGGCCACCGCGTGCACGGAACCTGTGGTGAAGGGGTTTTGGCAAAAATTTGGAAAAGAGAGAAGGTTTTCTATTCACCCACGTTAAAGTGAATGTTAAGTAATCCAGAACATTCTATTCAGAGAGCATTCGAGTTGCCCAAGCTTCCAGGTTTTGGTGTTCCGAGTCTCTTGCTTTGAAAAGTGATTACCGTATTAAACCACATCAAGAAGGCGGCTTTGCTGATGCATCTGGCAAGACGGATTTCAGGTCAGCAAAAATATATTATTATCGTTGTATTTTTCTGAATCGGAGTATTATAAAATAATTGATTAGATTATTAATTGACCCTATTCATTATCAGTCAACATGGTGACTATATAAGGCTTCGTGGACTATTTTAAAGTACTTACTGAAATTAGTGTAGTATTTGAAAACAGCTATATGATATCATTGTCTTTGAAGAGGGACACACTTTTTATATAGTTCCTTTTGCAACTATTTAACGCTGCCGTCGTAGTGGGAAAACTCAGAGCTTTTCGGTTACGCTTCAGTAAAATTTTATTTACAAAAACTGGCAGTGGACTCTAGTCTGCCGAGTGCTCCAAGATGATATTGTTTTCGATAAACAGGAATTTCTCCCTTTGGCTGTTTAAAAAGCCACCGCAGTTCCCCAGTTCACAGCTGGGGAACGCAGACACCCCTCCCGAACCAGTGTGACCTGCCGGCTCTTTGTCCTAGTGACTCACTCAGCGCGGGCAGGGCGCGCCGGTCTCAGTAAGTCACCTTCTGTGGACATTGTAAGGGCAGCAGTTTTGCAAAAAAGGAATTTTTGGGTTTCCTGTCTAGAGTTTGCATCATGGATTTTCATGCTTCTTTTTTCTGTTTTATGACCTTAAATCACTTTACAAAGAGCAAGACAGACTTCAAGAGGCCCGTACAAATACGGCCTCATCCCCGAGAACCACGTGCATGTGGGAATTCTCTTGGCGGAGCACTTGAATTTCTAGGTGCGCCTGAACTGACGTGGACCGACGCTGCCGCTCTGCGTGCGGGTGACCAGATAATGTACGCAGAGGTGGTGATGTGGGACCACGAATGGCCGGCTTGTCCAGAAGTCCTTGCATCACAACCGTCAGCATAGTTTCCTTTTTTTCCTGAAGTATTGATCACTGCTCTTAGTGAAGGTTTGAATTCTGCATCCTTACTTATTATTTAGAAAAATTTAGGGAAATTGTAGCAGAGTTGCTGTAGTGAGTGGAAAATATGTTCTATATATGACGTATAATAAAGTATTCTATGTTACAGACTGCGTGTTGTTGTTATCATACAGTCACGCGTCACTTAACAATGGGGGAGCGTTCTGAGAAACGCATTGTTCTGCAGCTTTGTCGTTGTGTGAACACCACAGAGTGACTCACACACAGCGCGACGGTGCAGCCACAACCCACGTGGCTGTGCCGTGCTTGTATACGGCTGGCAGTGCAGCAGGTTAGTCACCAGCTTTGCCAAAAACGCCTGAGGGACACGCTGTGCCGGGATGTTGCAATGGCCACAGCATCACTGGGCGGTAGGAGTTCTTCAGCCCCATTATAACCTGAGGGGACCATCATGTACCTGCTGCCCGTTGTTGACTGAGATCTCACCACGTGGCATGCAACTGCATGTCACGGTGGACAGTGCACGGGGAAGACTGAACGAGAGATACGATGGACACGCGGGGAAGGAGAAGCCCAGGGGAACCCATGTGGCCTCTCTTCCTGTGTGTGATGCTCGAGGACAGTCAGCCAGTCGGGTGCCGAGACGCCGTTGCTCAGGGAGGATGCCAGAAAGTCCCCAGGCCTGTGGGACCTCTTGAAGTGGCAGGTCTTGATCAGCTGTCTTCATATGGGGGCACCCACTTTCAAGAGGGTACTTGGGCAAAGGCTATTTTGAATAAATCAGGTTCCGTATCCTCACTGTTTCTGTGGACTCTGAAAAGTGAACTCGCCTGAGAACGCCTGCTGGCCCCAAAGCTCGCCTGCCTCCCTGCTCCCCTTTCATGATGGTGCTTCTCCCGTCGCCAGGAGCAGAGAGGCTGACGTTTGTCGCCTGGAGTCTCAGTGTGGTTCGTTGCCCTGGAGAGTGAGTGTCTGTGGGCACTCACAGCAGTGCAGTCCGAGGCTGCCCTGCTCGGAGAGGGCCTGGGGCGTGAGGGTGCAGAGCCAGAGAGCCTCCGCGGGGAGGCAGACTCTTTCGCCAGCTTAACGACTCACTGCAGAGCGCTGCCTCTCCATCCCTCCCTCCCTCCATCCGCCCGTCTGTCCATCCATCCCTTCATCCCTCCATTCATCTCTCCACCCATCCACCCATCGGTCCATCTACCCATCCGTGCACCCGTCCACATTAGAATCCTGACTCCAAGGTGAGAAGCTGTCGGAGGAACGCGAGTTAGAACTGGTGTTTAAGCTGGAAGATCAGCCATTCAGACAGGACTCAGGGCTGACCTGGTCCTCTGAGGGCACCGAGGGCTGGCTTTCCCGTAAGGTCGTGGGATGGGCAGGCTCCAGAGGCGGGACTATTTTTCAGATCCAAGCTTTTGACAAAAACGCACCTAAGGCGTATTTACTGTGAAAATACGTGGGACCACGCAGCATTCACAGCCATTCGAACCTTGGCAGGAAGTTTTCTGCAGCAGCTGCAGCGTGTGTGCAAGGGAGCTGAGCTGCACAGGAGGGAGTGGCTGCAGAGGGTGTTCTGCCCTGGATTCACGAGTAGGTCACTCAGGTGGGGCGGCCTTCCCCCACCTAAGAGCACCTGCAGCCTGTGTGTTGGGGGTGGTGGCCTCAGAAGAGATACAGATTCCAGACTGGGCTGCACTTGAGCTTTGACTCCTAAGTCTCTCCGCCGGACCAGGAACAGTGCAGGCACCGATCTCACGCACTGCCCGCGCCCTCCCCCGACCCTGCACCCAGGGGGCTTATTCGGGACCGCACGCACCTGTGCTTGGCAGCGCTCCGCCCCCGCCCCCTCCCACACCTCCGCGATGGAGTGTGTTTTACTTATTTTAATTTTTGTGCCGAGGGGCTGCCTCTCACGGTAGAATGCAGTGCAGGTCAGCAGATGATTTCTGAGGCCTTGTGTGTGTGCTTACGGTGGTGGCCAGAGCCCGTGGCCAGCGGTCAAGGCTGCCTTAAGCAAATGCCGCCTACCAGACCCGCGTGTACGGATGGGGATGGGGGTGGGCGTGGCCAGTCTGGGCATTGGGCACCGCCTCCCCGAGGAAGAGACGCAGGAGAAGGGGATGACAGAGTACCCTGTGTGGCTGCGGGTGGAGGGTGGTTGTGGCAGGGGAGGTGTTTGGCTGGGGGAGCAGAGGGGACAGACCTGGTGGAGGGCGCCTCATGCCCAGTGTCCCGGGACAGCATGGTGGTGGCGGACTGCCTCCCGGGGCCGGAGCAGCGTGTGGCGCTCCCCACGGAGCGAGCAGCTCAGACATGCGTGTAGCAGCTACCGTCCCAGTCCTGGCAGCAGGTGAAGTGGGGGCATCGCAGTGAGCGGGTGGTTACACGGAGACCAGCACAGCCGTGGACCGGTTTCAGGTGGTTAAATAGGTTTCTATTAATGGTGTCACGTGGTTCTTCTAACACTCGAAGGAGGACGGGCCCTAAGGGAAGGGAGGCTCAGCTCGGAGCGTGGCTCAGCGTGGCGGACGCGTGACGCACGGCCGGGGCGTCTGTCCCTGGGACCTCCTGGGGTGCGCTCAGCAGACATGTCCACTGGGTGGCCGCCACCCTGTAAGGGGAGGCCTTGACCTCCGTGACCCAGTCAGCCTTTCTGGGCAAGAAAGTGATTTCCAGGTTACAGAAGTATAACTTTTAAAACACCTACTTTGAGTGATTTAAGTTACTCTCCCTATAAATCTTCCAAAAACGTGAGGCGGGGGCCTTTCTCTTGTTATTGGATGTGTATCGAGATGCTAATGTCTCCCCTTTCATCTCTCTGGGCATCAGTTATGTTCTTTCATGATATAGCAATGCCTTTTAAAGGTCTCAATGTTTGCAGTTCTGTTTTCTGCCTCAGGAACCTCAGATAATTATGCATTTTTATTTATCTTTCTTCCAGCTGTTAAAGACTTTTTCTTTTTTCCTCTGTGGTTCCATTGGCACCTGTCACCCTTTGCCGGTCCCCACGCGCTGCTCACAGAGGCCTACCTGTCCTCCCTCCTGGGCTGTTTGTGGCATGTGTCTCCCCTGGCCTCACACAGCAGATGCCACTCTCGTGTGTGAGTCACTGGCCCTGCCTACGGGAGCCTCCCGCAGGGCCGCCCGTGGGCGAGGGGTGCCCGCTGCTTGGTGACGTGCCTCTGACTGACTCCACGGGGAGCGGTTAGGGAAGGGGTACCTCTCAGGAGTGGTGTTTATTTAGTGTGTGTGTTATGCCCAGTATGTCCTGATAGGGTACCAGACAAAGCAATAGTCAGGATAGAGTTACCGTGTTTTTTGGATGAATTAGATTATTTTTTCCAGCTTACAATTTTTTTAAGCAAATGCATTAACTATTATTTTACACAATCCACATTGGATCTAAACCCATATCTGACAGTGAAACAACCTCGTACAGTGCCCCTTATCACAACTTTGCTTTACACGTCCGTCATCTGGGTGAGAAGCCGGTGTTACCTCGGTCTTTCAAACAAGGACGTTGAGCGGAGGGACATGGAGAGTTCCAGCAGTTCCTGATAGTTCACAGTGACAGCTCACAGGTTATCGTGGGGAAAAGTTCTTGCTTTTTACTTAGTTTTTGTGTTCTTTGCATTTTCTTCAAGCTAAAGTAATTTAACTGCAGCTCTCCCTGCTTTGGAGTTCCGTGAATCAGCTTGTTTAAATTTGCCAAAGCGATTAGTTGATCAAATAATGTGACATTTTTACTTGTAAACCTTTATAGACCATGAGGAGTATGGATGCATCTGTTTAATGTGCTCGTTGAGTAAATAACGTATTATGGTTGGTGATTTGACAGTAGTGTGAAATCTTAATATTAGATATACAGTGTTAATACAGAAGCAGAAAGCCATGCAATTTTTAAAGGATTTTTAAAAAACTGGTAAATAAAAGCCAGCAGAATTTTTATTATTTAAAAGCAGCTTGACAGGTTAAAAACATTTTCAGCATCTAGAAACGTCACATTTTCTGCGTTTCTTGTATTCCAATGGAAGAGAGAGACATTCACGCAATTTTAAGAACTTTGATTCATTTGCTGTTACATAAATTGATTTTTATGTCTACCTTTATTTTTATTTTGATTAATTGCAGCAGAGAATTGTAATAGACATGGCTTCCTGTGAAAATACAATCAGTTCCAGTTTTCAGTTGTACAAACTCAGGTAATGAATGAAAAGGCATCAAGCAGCAAGTCGATAAAAATATCATCATCAGAGCATCACCTAGGAACTTACCCTCGCCATCGAGTGGCTGCAGTTGGAAAGCGAACACTTTGAGCTTTAGTTCCTCCGTCACTGGCCATGACACCTGGGCAAATCACTTCACTGAAGGTTCCTTAACCTGCGAGACGGACACCTTCCTTTTTCCCTGCCCTCCCACTCCTGGTCCAGATAAAGATGTAATAACTGCCCCGTAAGCTGTGAAATTCATCACAGATGTGCGGTGTTGACACAAAATCTGGGAGATGCAGACTATAAAAGTTAATAATCTCCTTTGTTTTATCACGTTTGAGTGGCAATTGTGTGCTCTCAGAGCACTCTCCGAGTCTTGGGGACTCTCCGGTCTCAGGATGGTAGCTTATTTGCCATTTTTATTCCCATATTCTACTTGAGATTCCTAGGTAGGCAACGAGATACATATCTTATTGTTATACAGTGTGGGCGACTTCACGTTGGGATGGCAAACCTTACGTTCTCTAATTTTGACCAGTATGTGGTTAAATGAGCCAGTTTTAAGATTTCATGGTACATGCTTTTGAAAACTCTTATTTTTTGCACTTACCTATGTCAGTATGTTTATGATATAGACCAGGTGATGCGTGAGCATGGATGGGAATGAGAAAACTCAGTTCTTGTTCTTTAAAGCTAGATTTTTTTGATATAAAAATGACTGAGTCAGCCCTTCCTTCCCTGCCTCCTTTGTTAACATCCTTTGCATTTAGCTTTTGTTTGTGTCTAGCTTGGCTCCTACTGTCCTTCAAGTAATCAGAATTATAAAATGGGAGTAAAGGGGAAGGGTGGGTGTGCTGCCTATTAGAATTATTTCCAAGTAGAAAAGTTTCTGATAGCTTACTTACATGTTTTGTTTTGTTTTGTTTTTTTGTAAAAGCAGGACCCTTTGCACTGAAGCATCTCACACAAGGCACTCACACGAAGAAGTTGGGGCCATTTTTAGAAGAGATCGCAGTGATAGTGTTTCCACCCAGCGAGCGCTGGCGGGGTGAGGAGATGGCACTGCGGTGAAACCTGTGGGGAAAGAGGGTTCTGGGGCATAACTGCTGAAAAAGGATTTTCTTCCTTCAAGAGGTAGAGAGACAAGACACATTGTCAGAAATTCAGCTTTGGCTCTGGGGAAATTCAGGCTGGATTTCGCCTTCTGCCTTGGCATCCACCTTTACTGTAAACGCCATTTCCCCGACCATTCAGTGACGACTCTGTAGCCTGGCCTTGGCACAGGCATGGGGGGGTCCCTGCTCGTGCCAGGGGAGCCCCTACTCTTCTTTCTCCCACCTAGGAAGTGGAAGAAGTTCCTTGTACCGGTGCGAAGTCCTCTGCATAGTGAACCCTAATGCTTGGTCTTTGTCCTGTTGCACACAGTAGGTGCTCCCCAAGGGTTACTCAATGGGGGCTGGGTGTATACTGTGTTCTCACCTCAAAGGTGGGTCAGCTCTGGGGTCCGTGCGTGTGTGTCACAGCCATCCATCAGCAAGCTCGGGTTTGGGGAATGGGACCAGCTGCACTCAGTGGTTCTTGGTCAGGCACAACCCGCGCGCGTCACAGAGAGGCATTTCTGGTCTGAGACACACACCTTAGAAGCCCGGGTAGGCTTGGGGGAGGGGCGGTGACAGAGGAAAACCCGTGGAAGCCGCAGCCCTGGGGCCCAGGTGGTGGTCGTTCCTTCCTCTGACAGGTGCCCTGGCGTCAGCGGCGTCCCGTACTCTCTGCCGTCTGACGTGGTGGGTGCGGTGGTTCGGGGCTCAGGCCTGGGACCGCACCTGCAGCCCCCATGCTGGCCTGGCACTTACCTTCTGCGAAACTGAGTCCCGTGGCTTCTTTTAGGCTCACCGACCCCACCTGTAAAACAACATGGGAATCATGGTCCCCTGTTCACAGGAAACTAAAGTCGTTACAGAACAGGCCTGTGGGACAAGGCGCTGAAGACACTGTACCTTTCATTGAGGACTCGTGTGTCAGTCACCTCAGGTGTGGCCGTAGCTAGCTTGCCGGAGGGGCAGGTTTTGAGGTGTCTGTTGACGTGACTCGGCTGGAACCGAGGTCGCGACTCACTGCCATGTCCCCTCCAAGTGCTGCTTTACCTGCGCAGGTGAAGGGTGGCTGGGCCAGCGGGCGGCTTGTTCCGCAGCGAGAACGCGGCCCGACCAAAGCGCGCAAACATGTTCCATCCAAAGGAGGCACATCCCCGAACCTCCAGGCCTGCACACGTGCCCTCTTGGCGCCCACGCACACCCTCCGGCTTTTGCAGAACTGCGCTCGGCAGCAGGGTGTGCCCGCTGCAGGAGTGCGTGCTGCCTCTGCTGTGGGACAGGCAGCTGCCGCTCCGCTCCCGGGGGCCAGGGATTCACCAGGAGCCTGGCCGAGGATCACCAGGAATGTGGTGTTTCCCGAAAGGGCTGCTCTGCCTGCTTCCTCCGTGTGAGGATTTTCCAAAAAGCTGTAAATCGTACTAAGGTCAGAGGCCTCCCTTCCTGTGATGGATGTTTGATCCTCAAATTGTGTGTCAGTGGAAGGATGATCAATTTCACAAATGCAAGTTATCCAGTTATATTCCCCTATTTTCAGTCTCCACTTTGCTTCTCAGGGTAGTTGTTGCAACTTCGTTTAGAGGTAAGGGGTGTGTGTGTGTGTGTGTTGCGTCGTGTGTGTATGAGAACTTCCTTTGCGAGTAGCCAGGGAGCTCACTTGTATGTCTGCCCCCGATAGAATATGTGGGGACAGCGCGGAGGATGCACTTCCCAGATGTGTTCTAACCCCAGGGTGAGAACTGTGGGATTCCTCTGATAATGCGCACCACGGGTACTGCGCCAGTGAGAGGTTTATATTCACCACGTCTGCCTGCAGGTAGGACTGTGCACCTGGAATTGGTAGAAAAGTAAAGAGCAAAGGCCCGAGGACCCCCAGAGGTCATGGGAATGGCTCGGCGTCGGCTGAGGCGCTTGCACAGCGATAACGCTTGGCTTCTGACGTTGGCACTGTGGCGAGGGTTGCCCCGGGAGACGTTGCTCGCTGGCGACGCACCGTGGCTGTGCAGGCATGGGAGGCAGTATTTTTCTGGTAAAAAATAGAATCTTTCGTTTTCATGAAATTAACGTATCAACTGTTCCTATTTACTTTTTGTTTATAATTTTTGCTCAGGTGGTTATTAAAGGTATCTTCTTTCTCGAATGCCCCAAATTATGGATCTCACCAAAAATAGAGGTAAAGCAATGCTCACAAGGGCCTTTAAAACTTTTGACTGGAACACGCCTGTGACTTGGGTGTAAATGAACGTGTTCTCCCTAAGAAAAACATCCCAGATCTCTGGGAAAAGTTTACAAAACGCATAGGTAAGTAACTTACTCCAAAAGGGAGTAATAGGGAGGAAAATAGGTATACCTATATTCTAGGTAAAGCGTCCACTTACTTTATTGTATAATTTTCAGACCTGGCGTGAATCTTGCTAAGTTAACTGTCTGCCTACCTAAATGGACCTAAGAATTTTCGCAAGTTTCCTTACCCACTAAGCCATCTAATGTACTGTCTCTGAGCAGACGTTCAGCAAGAAGTATGGAACCCCCTTCTTTCGAACGATAGTGAACACCCCGCCCCAGCCCCCACTCACCGCTGGGCTTGGAGGCACAGAGACAGATGCCGTCGGCGGTGCCGAAACTCTTGCCTGCATTCCGTCACATGCCACGGCAGGCAGCAGCCCCGGCTCCTCATGGCTGGTGATGACAAGCAAGATCCTTTGGGGGACATTGCCTTCTTTTGATGGCTTTTGTAAACCTAGCCTCCATGCCAGGCACGTGTGTAAATGCGTTTATTCGGGGACCGTACTTGCCTGCTCATCTGCCATTAGAGTGAGGAGGAGGAGGACGCTGCCCCCATGAGGGAAGCCCCGGGGGGCCTCAGACAGGAGCAGGACCTGGCTCCCCTGCTGCAGCGGAGGGACCGCTCTCCACCCCCTGTCACCACTTGTGGCCAAGGCAGGCGGGTTTCTGTGGAACTGACACCCTGGAGGTGTGCAGTTGGCCACCTTTCCAGAGGGACGACAGCAAAGATCTCCATGCGGAAGCTTATGTTAAGCCAGGCCAGGACGTGTGGACTCGCCTGGGCCGCACCCCATCGAACCCGTCCATGAGGAGCATGACCCTGTTTTGGGGACAGTGGAAGTGAGGTGGCATCTACGGAAGGTTTCTCAGGAAAGATGGGCCGCTGGGGGACATGCTCGTTCCCTGAATGCCAGCGATAGCGCAGTGTTTTTCCGGAATGAGGAGTTGGCTTTGGTTCTCCGGGCTCCCAGGGCGTCGGGGAGCAGTAGCCTGCATTTCGCCCTGAGGCCGGGGGGCCCGCGAGCCCCTGTGTGGCTTCCCTGTGGCGTGTGTGCCATTGTTCGTAGCAAGTGTTTTGTGTTCCCCCCTTTTCCTGCTACTTTATTTCCCTACTCTTTTTCCCTTCTCCTTCGCGTCTGTTAAGGGTACTTATCTTGTTGGCTGGCCGTACTGTGTATATTCTCGAATGCATACTCTCGGGAACAAGACAAGGCAGATAACCTTCATTGACTCGTTATTTCGTGCAATCCCGAAACAGCAGGCTCTTGGTTGCATGGAGGAACCCATGGTTTTATGCCCTGAATTAAGTGGCGTTACTGAGTTGCACCTGTCGGTCTTCCTCCTAGAAACCCAAGCTCGTTCTGCCAACCATGCCAGGTTCTCTCTCAAGAAAACCAGGAACTACAGTGTAACAACTCCTCCGGATCACTCCTACACACTCACGCGCACGCACACACACACACGCACAGGAACCTCACTGCGGACTGTCGTCACCTCCGCGCCACAAGCCACACTCACGCCCAGGTTCACAGCGCTGGTCCCAGGCAGCCCCTGCCGTGCGCCGCCCACCCAGACCCATTGAATCCAAGACTTGGGGCCCAGGGCACGCCCGCTTTCCGTCGGGGACCACCTCAAGTACTCATTTTAGGCAAAAAATACCTGCTTTACTGATAGGACCTGCCTCCGTAGCACCCCCTTCAGGTCTCTTTATGCAAGAGTTCAGTGGATGAGGATTCAGTTTGTGTCCATAGCTTCAGGAAAATACCCACGGGGGAAGAAGAGGAGTTTTTAAAAGCAAAAGTGATCGGAAGCTATTTCTTGTCCGTGCTTCCCTCCAAACTACCACCCCTGTTTCCTTCGGAGCCATAAACGCTGGGTCCCTGAATGATCATGGGCGGCCTGGTATCCTCTTTTCATTATTCAGTCCTTTCTCTCTTCCAAGGGAAGTTCTTCCACCTTTTCAGCCTGCAGTTTCTGTAACTATAAAGAAAAAGTTAGCCTGTAAGGAAAGATTTTACGACAGGAGATTCCGCCTTCAGAAGAGGCCGAGGCAAAGGCGCGTGGCCTTCGCTGGGGGTACTGACTGACGGCTCTCGTGGGCTCGGTGGTTTCTCTGCGGGGGGACCAGACAGCCTTGCTTTCCCTACACATCATTCCAGACCCTCTTCTGTACAGAAGAGACAGGCCCCTGGGTTCTAGAAGCCTCGGCCCCCGCAGGCCCTTGGTGTGGACTGGCCGCTGCTCAGCTGCCTCTGAGGAAGATTAACCTACTGAAGTGGGCCCACGGGTGGCCTTTGTTATTAATCCTTTAATATCTCCCTGGTGCTTGGAGGCTACAAAAATGTCAGGTCTCTTTCGCAGCTTTGTTTTCATGTGGAGAAGCCCGTTAGCGTCTCGCACCTGTGCAAACCGAAGGCGCCTGCTCTACTCCGCAGGGTTCATACCTGACCAGGAGGAAAAGCCCTCCTTCCGCGGGGTGACTTTGTTTATTCTTGCAGATGAGAGTGGCACACTCTCTGCCGGCCTGGGGCAGTGATCTCTTGCAGCTATCGATCGACTAGAAAATACACACAGTGATCTGACACTGCTCTGCCCTGTGGATTTAAGCCGAGGTGTGTTTCTGTCTTGGCATTTCCAGGAGATTCTCGGGGGCACAGCACTGAAGGGCACACCGCGCTCTGGAGCAGCCGTCGGGAGTCCTGGGGCGGGTGTTCCATGAGCCCGTAAGGTCTCTTTCTGTTTTGGGTTTGTGGTCCCGAAGGGATACTCCTTCCCTTTCCGGGACTTGAACTTTTGGACGGGTCCAGTGTGTCCTGCTCTGGAGTCCCGGACGTGTGTGCAAGGACAGCTCTCCCCACGGCCTCTTCGCTCAAAGGCGCGTCGCCTGGGCCGCACTCCTCTGCCCGCTCTTGGCCGAGATACTTGGATGGAAGCCATAGGCGCCCCGTTTTCTTGTTCTTCATTTGCAGTAATGAGATGATTATTGAAATACGGTGGCAAACTCCCTCTCACAGCGTCCTAGCGACTGGTAAGATTCAGAGACCGGTCCGGGCTTTGTCTCATTCTCAAAGCCGTGCGTTTCAGGGTGGCTCCCGGACGCGTGAGAACTTTGTTACAATGACGATGTAAAGACATTTCTACGCAGGGAGAGGGGGTCCCACTGCTGTCTTTGCCCTTCATGGCACAGTCTCCTAGCCGAGCTTCCTTGTCAGCCATGAACTTGAGCTGGAATTCCATTTCCTTAGATTCCGAAGCAGCACAGCTCTGTGGCTTCCCGCTTAGGTAGGGATGGCACCCGCCCCCAGCCCCCGTAACCTCAGCCTTGTCATGTCCCTTTAAAAAGGTAATCCATATGTCTCTGTCACCTTGGGTCTTAGGTACTGTCTTGTGGTGGTGGTGGTGGTGGTTTACAGTCTGTTTCTAGGTGCCTGAGGGTATTTCGTTAACTGAGGCTTTGCCTAAGATATGATATCTCTCAGGCACGGGTTCGGCACTCCGTAGGTCACACGCGCTGCTCTTCGCTCTTGGTGATTGCGGACAGTTCTTATGACGCATGTGGCGTTGCTGGTTGCCCGTGGTATCAGGGCAGTGAATTTAAGTGGGCAACAGGGAAGAGGTAGAACGTGATTTCATTCAGACGTGCGGTGGATCGTAAATGCGGGGGGGCAGTAGCCGGTGCAGCTGTCATTTCGGAAGGCGACAGTCGCTGGCGGGGGTTTGCTTTCGTCCAGATTGTCTCGCTTACGCTATGCTGAGGGGCCACGCTTTTTCTGCTCCCACCCCCACGGCCAAGTAGATGCGAAGGACAGTGCATGTATTTGTGAAAGACCAGATGGTCGAGTTGAAATGGAACCTTCCTTCATCCCATTAAAAGAAAACAGGCGGTGTCGCGCACACTGCACAGGAAAACAGTAGCTCCAGTTCCTGTGATACCCCGCTTAGTTGATTGTTAAAATCAATTTCATCGCACTGGCCCACTTGCGGGAGAGCTTGGCTGACCAACTGTGGACGCGAGCCGGTGAGAGCGCCGCCCTGCTGGTGCTGGAGGGGCCGCCGTCCCTTCGCCCCGCCTCGCCCCGCCCCGTCCCACCGCGCCCGATCCCTGCTCGCGTCGCCGTCCTCCCAGAAGGCTCGCTGGGAGCCGTCCTCTTCCCTGGGCAGGGGTGGCAGCGCCCCGTGTGTGGGCCTGCGGCCACAGGGCCGTCGGGCACAAGCTTCTTTAAGCAGAACTATATCCTCCACGTCAGTGTTTCTGAGGAGAAATATTTTTCTCTTCCAAACGTGCTCCGTATGTGCCCCGTCGGCGTTAGCCGTGGCCGTCAGGTAGTGTGTGCGCCGAGTGCGTCATGAAGAATAAGAAATGGGGAAAGGGAAGAAACGGAAACACTCCCTTCAAAAACAAATGTCAGTTTCTTTCTGCTGTTCAAAAAGTAAAGCATCCCTGCAAAACCTAATGGGAAGGTTTGAGAGTTCCCAAACCCCAGATTCAGTGCACCTGCAATATCTTTATTTCGGGGGCCACCACCAAATCGCTTAATTACCTCCAGTTTCTCGCGAAGCCTGACACCCTTCTGTGCTCTTAGCCCTTTCTGCTGCCTTGTACCCGTCTTGCTAACGGGTGCACAGAACACACGGAGACGAAGCCCGGATGCTCACAGATGCAGCCCAAGCCCCGACAGCCGGACGCTGAGGTGCTCAGCGCGGCTCCAGCAAGGAGCTCGTTGGGGTTTCTCTTGGTGCTGGGGTTGCCCGCTGCTTCTAAAGGCTTCTTGCAAAACAAAGCCGGAACGCTGTTTCTTTTTTTTTTTTTTTTTAGCAAAAGCAAAAATCATTTTTCGATTTCTCATGTGAAAACAGTATTGATGTCGGTCTCTCCTAAAAGCTAAGTGGTATAAAGAAAAACTTTCAAAGAGTGGGGGTACCTGTGACATGGCAGTAGATTCTCTGTGTGACACCAGAAGTACAAGCAGCAAAAGAAAAGAATAGGTGAAGTGGACTTCCCCAAAATGAAAAACTCTTGTGTGTCGAGGGCCACCATCAAGAAGGTGGAGAGACCAACCCACGAGGTGAGGGAACATATTTGCAAATCGTAGATCTGATAAGGATTTAATACCCAGAATGTGTAAGGAACTCCTACGACTCAAGGACAAAAGGACAAGCAACTCAATTTAAAAATGACCGAAGGCCGTTTCTCCAGAGAAAACCTGCAGATTGCGAGTAAACACGTGAAAAGATGCTCAGCATCGTTAGTCACCAGGGGACTGCAGATCAGAACCCCTTGAGGTGCCATTTCACACCTACTGCAATAGCTGTAATTAAAAAAAGGGGAAACTTAGTGTCGGTGAGGATGCAGAGAAGTTAGGACCATTGTGCATTGCCGGGGGGGAAACAGCCACGCGGAAAATAGCGTGGTGCTCCTCAAATCGCTAAGCGTAGGATTACCACGTGACCCAGCAGCGCCTCCCCTAGGTGGGTGTGTGTCCAAAGGAACTGTCATCTAGAACTCGTGCCAAACTTGTGCACCAATGTTGGTTGCAGCGTTTATTCACAAGAAAGGGTAACCACCACCCCAGTGTCTATCAACAGGTGAATGGATGAACAGACTATGATACATACACACACTGGAATGTTATTCAACCTGAAAAAGGAGGGAAATTCCAAAACATGCTACAACATGCATGAATCTGGAAGACATTCCACCAGGTAGAAAAGGACACATATTGCACATATGGCATGATTCCACTCACATGAGTTATTTAGGCAAATTTATCAAGACAGAAAGTAGAACAGAGGTCACCAGGGGCTGGGGAGAGAGGACAGCAGGGAGTTACTACTGCTTAGTGGTTACAGGGTTTCAGTTTGGGGCGATGAGAAAGGTTGGAACTAAATAGTGGTGACGGTTGAACAGCATTGTTTTTTCACATTTACTGCCATTGAACTGTATACTTAAAAATGTTTAAATGGAAAATTTGCTATTACATATTTTTACCACAATTAAAAAATGTTATATACCAAAAACCATTGAATTGTACACTCTACGTGGGTTAATTGTATGGTATGTGAATTATATCTCAATATAGTTTTTTAAAAAATGCAAATGACATGCATGTTTCCAGGGGCTTGGTTGACTTTATGCCATTCAACTGTGAAACGTGTCGCTCCATGTCACAGAAAGCGCGGTCTCTCGGATCCCACCCTCACTCTGCCCCACGCAGGGGCGTGTTTGCTGAAGGTCCATTCTCACATGCAAAGGACTCACAGTTGCACCTGGAGAACTTGCAATTCCACTCAATCGTGCCTCCCTTAATAATTTATTTAACAGACGGAGTGGGGGAGGGGATGAGCGAGAGGAGAGAAAGGAGAAAGGGAGAATAAGTCTTCAGGATACCCGCAAGTCACTATGCTTTATTTATTTACTTTTTATATTAAATTTATTGGGGTGACATTGGTTAATAAGATTATATAGGTGCCCTCCACCCAAATCAAACCTTTTTCTGTCACCATATATTTGACCTCCTTTACCCTTCACTACCTCCTAGACTCTTCCACCTGGTAACACCATACTGTTGTCTATGTCCCTGAGGGTTTGCTTGCTTGTTTTTCTTGTTCATTCATTCATTTGTTGCCTTCAGTTTTATATCCCACCAGCGAGGGAAATCATATGGTTCTTAACTTTTTCTGTCTGACCTATTTAAATTGTGTAGGATAACTAAAATCCATTCCCATGTAATTACAATCTTTAAATATGCTCAGATCAGTGCAGAAATGACCACGCTTGGATTCTTTGCTTTTATGAGGAAGTTAAAGCTTTTGGGAGCGTCTGGTGTTGTTTCCGATGATGAATGTTTCCCATAAGATTGTTCCTAATTGTGGCTGGATCTTTATATTGACAATGGTGTTTAATTGAAACCAAAATGAAACATGCACGGTAGAAATGATTCAATGGGACAACAATTTATTCTGGTCAGTGTTTAAATTGAAAGCGATTGCTACTCCCCGTCTCATTAAAATTCTCCTGTGTGCTTTGATTAAAAAAAAAAAACAAAAAAAACTCATGACTCAAAGTAGGCTAATTGAAAGTAGTTTTTAATATTTTCTCATGCTTGGACAGTTTGGACACTAATTTATATCTGATTAAAGAATAAAAACTTTAGTTTTGAAAATGTCATCAAATGACTTGTTTTCTGGCTTTCCAAAGGGGGTATCATGCTATTTAAAAACTGGGTTTGGGGGAAACTGTTTTTCATGAAACCTAAACTGTTTGCTCCTAGAGTCTTATCTCGTGCTGGCACGCAGCACACAGCTTTCTGGAAGCCTCCTTTCCTAATTCTGTTTTCGCTTGGTATCTGAGGAGGACAAAGAACCCGTGTTATGCAGAGGGCCGTTTGTAGATAAGTTTCCTCTGAATTTTAGTTGACTTCGTCCTCCGTCCTTGAGTAGCTGCCGGTAAACTGCCGCGTCTCTCACGCCCCGCAGCGTAACTCCCTCAACTCGCCGGAACTCTTCAAAAGTTTCTGGAGCACTTAGTCATCGCATCCTCCCACGCCATCTGCCCACTCGCACATTAGAAATCCAGAAATAGTGTGAAGTCCTTTATCTCTATTAAAAAACAACAAACTCCCCGAACATCATGACATCAGAGATTCTGACAACTGGGATAAAAGTCTGGACTCCTGACACATGGAAAGTTACTGCCCTCCGTTAAGTAAAGGGCCTTTTCCGTGTCTAGATTGTTTTTAAGTTCAGCATTTTGAATATTCAGAGTATTACAGTTTTGTTTATGGTGAAGAAGGTGCAATTGCAAAATCTCAGCTGCCCGGCATTCCGGGCGTTTAGACCAGATTAACGGATCGGTAAGTTTCAACACCGTTGGCGCACCATGCTGGAGAACACTGACCATCTTGGAGGGAAAATCTTTCAAATTTTGCTTTAAAAATCACGTGCGCTACGAGGACTTCCAAATCAGAGCAAACCGATCTCACGTAACCTTTTCTGATAGAAATGACAGGCGCTGGCGTGCGTTTCCTGGGTGGCAGACCGGTGCTGGCTGAGTGTGCATTCTCCCTGGATTATTGTCATGCAGCCTCAGGACCTGCCCCTGAGGAGGTGCCGACTGTCCTCACCAGATATACCAGGGGCGGGTCAGAGCTGGCCCCGCAGACAGGGAGCATGCAGAGGTCCCCGGGGAGCTGGTTCTGGAGATCCCTCGTCCTGTGATCTTAATGTCTGGTGGTTGAAGTTTATAACTCCAGCTAGGCTCTTAAATTCTCATGGTTTAAGAGTTTTGTAATTTACAGTCATTTTTGTTTGCTACACTGATGTGTCTTGGCCTTGGTTCATAATCCAGATAAGCAAAGTCTGGTATTTTATATATAGAGAGAGAGAGCAGAATAAACGGTGTTCAGAGACGGGTTGGGAGCTGCGCCTCTCACTTTCCTGGGGGTCCCTGCCCACAGCCGGCCACATGCTCTGAGGGCTTGCTGTGCCACCCCCTTAACATCACATCTTACATGCTGTTCTTCGTTAATGCTCAATCAGCACATTTCACCTTCCACATGTCACCGCAGGGCTTTGCGCTACTAGCTGTGACTCTCATGTGAATGAGGCCGTTAAAGACGAGGGTTGCCGGTGCCAGTCTCCACGGTCTGGCCACCGGGAGGGGACAGGGGAGGGGAGGAGGGGCAGAGCTGCCTTTGCTGCATATTAGCACAGACGGTCGTTGCCGGAGGCCTGGAAAAATTATGGGGTGGCCCCGAACCCCTTCTTTGTGACTCTCCATGTGGAAAAGGACCATTGAATTCTTGCATCCCTGGCTCAAGTGACTGTTTTTCCTCTCGCTTGGGTGGCCCCTGCACACGGACCACTGTCTCTCAGGGGCGGGCTGCGTGCACGCGCCTCGCAGCGGGCTTCACACCGACGCGGAGGTGAGCCCTCGCGTGCATGAGGCCAAGGCCACTGCGCCCGGCCGACGGGGCGCCTCCGCGTGAGCCTTCCCCGCGGCTGCGGACGGCCGTGTGCCCTGTGGGCGCGGCAGTGGGGCTGCACACCCACGGACTGCGATCACAGTGACTTCTGCCCCGTCCCCTTCCCCGGTGCAACCCGAACATCACATTTGTTAGGCTAACGTAGAGTGGAAAAAACCGGGATTCCTGCTCACCAATGTTGGTCCAGCTGGGTTTTAACGCACCACTTTTATCCTCAGTGTAGGAAATACTCATTTAAACAACACACACAGTGCGCGCGTAGACATACGTAATATGTAATGCATATTATATATTATTTTTGCTTTCAGGTAAGTGGGGCCACTGTAGTCTCCTCTGATTATTCTACCGGCCAGTTTTCCTAACATTGGACTAATGTGCGTGATTTACTCGGGGGATCAAGCCGTCTCAAAGCCTGGGGCCCCTCTCACTGCTGACAGGTGACCGTACATCCCAGCGCCGTGCGCAGCAACATGGACGCTGAAAGCCACAGGCCAGGGTGCTTCCCTCTGCGCTCAGGGTTGAGTTTGTGTTTGGGCGACGTTTACCTGCGCTAAGTCTGAGCTGTAGCTACCGCGTCGGGACCAGGCAGGCGGACCGACGGCTGGGGTTCGCTTGGGACTACGCTGGGTTTCCGAAGCCCCGGGACAGCCCTCAGCGGCCGCAGGCCAGGAGGGTTGTTCACCTTGTGCCAGACTCTCCAAGGGGCTGAGGGCTCTGTTCACCCCTCCCCCCACGCTGGCTGATGTAAAGGCCCCTTCTAGTGGTTCGTACTGGCTTGCAGAGGAGTGGACGCGGGACCGAGTGATTCCGCTTGCTGACCCCATGCTGACCTCTGGGCCTCCTCACGCGGGTCATCCTGCCAGTGGGGTTGGATGGACGACTGGAATGGACTCCTTCTGCTCGGCCCTCCCAGGGCCGCTCCCGGCATCCAGTTTAGGGACATAGTCGGGCCCTCCAGCCATTCCCAGCATCTCCAGTGGTAACATGCATTTTCCCGACGTGCCCGTAGCTTTCCTTCTAGGAGTCTGACACGCCAATAGCGCTGACTTCCTGTGCGTTCACTCAGGAGGTGTCTGCCGGCACAACTGAAAATGAAATACTTATGTTCAGGAAAGCACATTGAAAAAAAAACAAACCAGTCTGTTCTCAGATATTTGTACAAGATGAAGAGGCTTCAAGTGTTTGTGAAAACACGGCTGGTGCACAATAGCGCGTGCGCCTTTGCTGTTCACAAATCAGCTTTACTTTTTTATTTGTGCAGGAAACTTCGGTCCGTTTAAAATCGTGAGACTCAGGAGAAACTGATTGCAATAAGTTGCCTGTTAACAAAATAACTTGTGCTGGAAGGAAAGCGGCCTGTGAGCCCTGGAGGCCGCGGAGGGACGTGCTCGCAGGACAGGGGTTCGGCCTCCACGCCTGTGCGTGTAGCGGGTGCGTTACCTGTGTCTTGTAATGGCCTCGTCAGCACAGAGAAGCTTTAGGAAAGTCCACAAAAGCGCTGCCTCCTGCAGGCTTTCTGCCAAAGGGAGGTGTTTCTCTAAAGCAGCGAAAGCTCCGTGGGGAGAAAGGGTCATTAACTTGTAACATTTTTATGTTTTAATCCTCACTCGAGGATATGTTTATTGATTTTTGGAGAGAGAGGAAGGGAGGGGGAGAGAGAGAGAGAAACATAGATTGGTTGCCTCCTGTATGAGCCTAGACTGGGGATCGAACCCGCCACTTTTTGGTGTCCAGGAAGATACTCCAACACACTGAGCCACCCGGCCAGGGCCTGAAATGTCTGTTCTCCTGCCTGCCACTGAGCGGCCACGTCAGGAACGCACCGCGGGCTGAGGCGGGTTGCTCCTGGGGCCTTGGGCTGGTGCCCTGCTGGTGATGGGCACAGACGCTTGCCCTGCAGAACTAGGCTGTGTGCTAAGGAGAGCACTTAACTTCAGAATAAGTTTGTCGATTGGTTCCTGGTGGGGCTCTGGGAAAGAAACGCAGATTACGTGACAGGAACAGCTACTGCTTACATTCCGTTTCGTCAACTTGTGTGCGGTGTCAGGTGTGCAGGGCCAAAGGCGGACAGACGTACCCCTGACCTGGGAAATGCCTTGGGAGCATTT
Source organism: Mormoops blainvillei (assembly GCA_004026545.1). Classification (NCBI taxonomy): domain Eukaryota; kingdom Metazoa; phylum Chordata; class Mammalia; order Chiroptera; family Mormoopidae; genus Mormoops; species Mormoops blainvillei. The sequence continues at coordinate 68,153 of PVJD01006651.1, read as the reverse complement.
GCAGAGAAAACTAGAGCCAAGGAAATTCAAGAACTTACTAGAGAGCCAGTATCACCAAACTGAAATCAGGCGTCAGACTTCAGGGAGAAAACTCAAGTTTGTGGGTAAAACTTGGGGCCTGAGAACACCCGACGTGCACCGTTGAACGCAGGGTTAGCGGGACGCCCCTGGGTCTGGCCTGCGCGGTGTCAGCCGTGCTCGCCCCAGCGGCAAGAACACCGCTGAGGTCACAGGAACCGGAACACAAAAGTGACCACAGCGAGGGAATGGTGCCAGCTCCCTGTGGGTGCCCAGGGAGGTGCTGAGAGAAGGCAACGTGTGTGTGAAAAGGCACTGGAACTCCAGTGCAGTAACCAGATGGAGTTAGCCGGCACTGACTGAATGAGTCCCGGTGTTATGCATAAAATAAGACTTTGCGAAAGGAGTTTTAAAATAAAACTTTTCAAAAATATTTTAATAGCAGTTATATTTAAAAGGACTCCAAACTCACAGATCTAATGTTTTATCAGTTTTTAAAAAGAATTCTTAAAAAAAAAACACCAAAAACCAAGTGACAGCATCTCCTTGCTGCCATCAGAACCTGATAACCTTTGCTTTTTGCTTCTGTTTGTCTCACGTGGAAAAATTCCAAACCTCTCTTCGTCACTTTGGTATCAGAAACGTTCCACAGAGTTTTTGGAGAGCATCTGCATAAAACGTGTTTTAGAAAACAGAGATTTAAAGTGACAGGTTTTATGTAATTGTTATGATTTACTTGGCTACCTTATCAAATTTGTTTTATCTTAGCGTAATTAATGGAATTAAACCCTTCCGTGTATTTTTTGTACGTTCTGCTCCGTGAGTTTATGAACGCTTTGCATCAGTGCTCATGTGATCCCATGCTTTACGGCGATCACCCCCCACCCCGGTCCCATCCCGTCCCATGTTCCCTATTTCTGTTTGGTTAGGAAGGTTGCTGAACCTGCGTAAGGATTTTAATGTATTTTCTCCATTGAAGTTATTAATCAGTCATTCAGATATTTGCCACATGCCTTCCACCGGCCAAGAACTTGGCTAGATGTGGACACCCAACAGTGAACCAAATGGAAATAGTCTTCGTTTTCAAAGAGAATTTAGGGAGAGTGCACCCTCCAGGTGCGGTGCACTGGGAAGACTTTACGGGGTCAGTCCTAGTGCAGGGAGGCTTAAAAGATGGATCCATGGGAGCTGACCAGGTTGAGCTAGACGTGGGCAGGTGGGCGTCCGGAAGAGGAGGGAAGCCTCCCGTGTGAGGCCAGGCAGGAGCCCCGGGGGGGGGCCTGTCCACAGGGCTCGGAGTGGCCGCCAGGAGTTGAGTGACGGGAGCTGGGGCTGAAGACGGGAGGTCAGATTGGATTTTTGGAGCCTGTTTGAGCCCTGTTAACAGTTTTGACTTCATTCTTAGGTGATGAGAAGTAGTTAGAGATTTTTAAGGATGAGAATGTGAGGGATAACATGAAACGAGCTCCCACAATGATGACCTGGGCATTTCTGAGCAGAGGTTTGGAGGGGTGAGAGTTAAGGTGAGAGTAATTAGCAGGGGGAGGGGAATAACGCAGTGAGAGTTTAGGACCCAGTACCCAAGGAAAAGCACAGAAGCCGGCGGAGAGGGTGGGCAGATGTCTGCGTGGCCTAATATTGATGGCGTGACCTGCATTCAACGGTGCACGTCGGGTGTTCTCAGATGCTTGTGGCAGAGATGGGTGGATGGCCAGAGCCCAGGAGACCCTCTGGGTGTCAGGCGTGAGAAGGGGCCCCAGCCTGAGGGGCCAGCTCGGGGGGAGATGTCGAGTTCAGTTGCAGGCCAGCTGCAGTCCATGTTGGGCGGAGGCGTGGAGGTAAGGGGCTGGTCATAGTGGAGAGGAATGAGGACTGGAGTATACTTTTCAATGAAAACATCACTGTGCCTTTAACTTCGATATCGCTGTTCGGAAGAGGAATTCAGGGGCTACATATTGACTCAGGTAATTTCACAGTTAGCTGTTAACTATTAATAAGTTTTAGAACCTTGGCTTTTTTCTCAGTTCTGTGGGCTCCCTCAGTATCCACAAACAGGCAATTTCCTGACGACAACGAGGTAAATATTCGGCTCATTGACTACTGGGTTATGGAGTGAGATACAATAAAATAATAAGCGTCCAGTCGCACGCAAAGAATGTGTAGCGTTCGTCTTCCACAGGCAGTTCTGTCGGAAAACGAACATTATCTGGGTGACCGCATGTTACCAGGGACACAACACAGTGAGCAATTTGTTTTTTTAAATCGTGAGTACATGAAGGACCACTAGTAAGTATAAAGGAAGAACGATCTCCTGAATAAAGAGAAAATAATCCTTTTTTGTTTGTTTTTTATTATGAGTCAGAGCAGCGTGCACATTTACCTTAGACACTGTTTCTGATCGCACATGCAGTAACGGACCTTGCTGGTCGTTCGTATGTCATTCTGTTGCGTTTAGGCCCTATTGGTTAGAATGGCAACGTTTTTGTTTTTGATGTTGTTTTGATGTTTTCTTGATGTTAGTTATTCACGAAAAAAAAATGTAGTGAGATGAGACTCTTGTCGGAAGGGATGTCTCGTGGGCTGTCTTAGTATTGTTTTTTATAGTATACTCCAAATTGCTTTCCTCTTGGAATGAGACAGAACCACATAGGGTTATTTCTCACATCCTTTCCTAACGTGAAGACTCGTTCACAGGCAAGTGTGACAAAGAGAGCGTCCCGTGTCTGCTTGCAGGTGTCTGCTTGGGGAAGGGAGCAGAAAGATTGTCCCCCACGGTTGACAGAGTTTGGAGGAACCAGGAAGTACCAAACGCTTCCCATGGAAAACTACTGTCTGTAATTCTCTGAACGACGTCACTCTCGTCTGGTTCGCTTTCCGATTATGGAGGGAGTTTCGCGCGGGCATCCTTGCGTAGCATTTTGTTCTCGGTGACCCTGCTCCATATACAGTGGGTTTGGAGACTCTAATGAAATTTGGGTTGTGTTTTGCATGTCGATAACGTGGGTTTCCAGGACCAGAGAGGTGAGGGTGGAGGGAGTGTGAAAGAACTAGGGAAGGACAGCATCCGATCTGGGCCACCACTGATGTCGTGTGCGGTAATTACCCATGAGAGAAATTTTCAAGGGGAATTTGGCAACTTTTCATGAACTGGGAAAGAGACTTGACTTTGAACAAAGGAGATCAAATCACCTGAACAGCACAAGCTCTCTGTGACGCTCAGCGGCTGCAGGAAACGAGCCTGAGCTGTTCGATCCCAGCGCGGCGGCAGGTCTCTTTGGGAAAGTCACATCCTCAGCTGGGTCTCCGCCACCCACACCTTGGGCCGCAGTCACAGTGTAGTTCACTCCTTCTTTCTAGACCCGACTTGCTGTTCGACCTCTGCCGACCTCCAGCCTCTTTCCCCCGGCCGGCCCCACCCTGCCTCTCGAGCGCAGGCGTCTGCCACCCCTGTGACTCTCAAAGGTGCCCCTCTGTTCCTGCGGCAGTCCTGGCCGCCCGCCGTGCTGGCTTGCCCCTGGGGAGCGGAGATCGCATTGCCCCACTGCCCTCAATCTTCTGGATGAGGTTTCAGTGCAAGCTCCCAAGCTCCCGAGAGAGAAGGACGCTAGGGGACTCCCCAGGACCTCGGCACAGGGAGGGAGGGTAGCTCCTGGGTGTTGTCAGAGAGGCAGATTCTGGGAGAGCTTGTTACTTCGGCAAACCTTAGCCCCTCGCCCCACCCTCACCCCCGCATGCCAGTCATCAGCTTCTCTTTCCTCCTTGTTATTGGGAAGTGTTGCGTCCCAGGCCGCGTAAGGCACTTCGCTTGTGTTAACTCATTGACTCTCCTTAGTAACTCTCTACGTTCCTTTTATCACTGTTGCATCTTCAGGGACACGGAGGCTTGGAGCTGTCATCCTTTGCTCTAGGTCGTGCTGTGTGACCCCCAAAGCCTGTGCTCTCCAGGACCCCTGGCCTGCGTCACCCAGCCGGTATACGTGCGTGCCGGCTGTGTGCCCAGCTCTGTGCGCAGTCCGAGGACCAACTTGTGGGTCAGAAGTCATCCCTGCCCATGAGAGGACAGGGACTGACCAGGAGAGAAAGAGATTTAAGGAAGTAAGTGCAATGAAGTGTTCATAAAATAACGCAGCACAGTGGGTGCTGGAAAGATTTGGAGTCAAAACCCATCCCTTTCACTGGTATTGGGGAATCCTCACCCCCAAGCCCCAACCTCTTTATTTTTCTCATTCTTAAAATGGGAGAAGTTTCAAATTTCACAAGCTGTAAAATGCAGAAGCCTACCTACCTCAAAATAGCATGAGTAGGGGACAGACAGAGGACAGTCCCTGGCACCGGGCCGCGTGCGACACCCGGGAGTTCCCAGTGGGTGTTGTTTCAGTGGAAGAGGCTGTGAGCACAGGAAGAGACGCTCCTTGCAGGGGAAGGAGCAGAGGTTTATGGAGGAGGTGACGCTTGATTTGAGTTCGTAAACAGAGGTGGCTTCATGGACAGGAGGTAGGAAAGGGGAGAAGGGAAGTACATCCAGGCTGAAGGAAGCAGCGTAAAACATGAGGAAACATTTAGGGAGCTGCAGGGAATTTATTACGAAAACATGGAGCAGAGTGGGGGAGACGGTGAGCGAGGGTGTTCTGGCCAGCCTCCCGGGGAGCCCAAGTGGAGTGAACTTGACCGCACGGGCCCGAGGAGCCGCGGGAAGGGTCCGGTCCCTGCTGTGGTCGCGTTCTTTGTTTTTAGTGCGGGTTCAGGAAGTGTGGGCGCCGTGTCATCAGAGACGGGCTGGAGGGGTCCCAGGTGGTGGAGAGGAAGCCGGGTAGCAGAGGGCACGGAATGGGGAGGACAGGTCAAGCGACCCTAGCGATTGAAGTGCACACCTATTCATTCATAAAATTTCAGGAGGGAGGGAAGGGAGAGAAGGGAGGAGCCCGGGGCCAGCTCCCAGGTGTCTGACGGGGTGACTTGGGTGATGTTTGCGATAAAGATTGGGAATGTAGGGACAGTTGGGTTTTTTGATTTCTTTTAAAACTATCAACATTTCTCTTTTGTGTAGGAATCATTCACTTTAAAAACTAAAACAATGTAAAAAAATTTGCAAAGTAGGAGGAGAAATTCCACTCCCGACACATGACCTTGTTAGTTTTCCCCTCTACTTTTGAAACCACATACCTGGGCAATGATCTTAAACAAAAATAGTGCGTGTTGAAACTTTTATCATTTAATGACATTGCACGAACAGCGTTCCACTGAGACTGTGGAGAGCCGAGCCACTCCGCTTGTTAGGGCGACAGGGCGTCATTCCGTTTAGGACATTTCTGTCTATTCCTTTCTCTTTGCTTTACAAGTAATGCTATAGGGAACATACTTGTCTGCCTTTGCCTACTTTCGACAGCATAGAAACCACGTTTTTTAGAGAGTAAGTTCAGTGCACGTAGCTCCTGAGGCGGCCCGTGGACACTCAGGCAGGTGCGGGGCAGGAGGGGCTGGTGTGGGGGGCGGGGCTGGCCCGGGGCTCCGTGTTCCTGAGGTACCGAACGTAAATGGGGCTTGGAGTGATAGACCGTGATTTCTTTACTAGAAATCTTTATCGAGGGTCTGCTCTTTGTCAGGTACTGTGTTATCTTTGGGGTACCCCAGCCCCTACCCTCCCTGAGCTGTGCTGCTGCGGAACAAGGAAGAAGGTGATGGCATGTGTAGTTACTCGGTCAAGTTACTGTTACAATTGGATACAGCTTACGAAAGAGCAGAAACGGGCGCGGGGAGGGAACCTCAGTGTTGGCCTTGCAGGCAGGGGAGCCTCGCCGTCTGTCACACTGTCCTTTTTGCTGTTCCTAAATGATCTTTTCTTCATGTCCCCACCTTCCTTGCACTTGCCAGGTGTCACGATAATTCATGTGGTTTCATGACCCGATTCAGCGAACTGGGGGGAGAGTGTTCATTGTTCGCACATACCACCTTCTGTTTATTCGCCCCCCACGGGATGAACATTTAGGTTATTACAGACTCTGTGTGTGCGTGTGTGCATGTGTGTGTGGGGAAACTGCTTGGTGACCAATACAGGCAACACTGACCTTGCCTTCCTTCTCTGCGTTTCTAGTACTGTCTCTGTTTCCAAGGGGGAGTGGCAGCGGCTGCCAGAAAGCTGCTCCCAGCAGCTTTGCTTGGAGAAGCACCCCCACCCCAGGTCCTCACAGGTAACCCCCTCCTCCAGACCCTCTGATCAGTGGGGGTGGGGGCCGCTTAGAGCCCTCGAGCACCAGGAGGGAACAGCACATCTTACTGTTTTCAGGATTTCCTGCCGGTAGTCAAAGCCTTCCCACTGTGGGTATTTCCTGTTTTCACTGGAATGCCTTCCAGCCACATTATGTAATAAGGTGTTAGAAGTGTCATTGTTGCTCCTAAATGTTACTTCTCTGAGTCTATGTTTCCTGCTAACGACAGACAACACGTGGGTTACTGGGTTGCAGTCGCCTTGGCCCTCCTGTCACTCAAGTACCACAGTGCTAAACTGTGTTAAACATCGGGGGGTGTTTGAGGGGCCGCCGTGGGAGAGAGGCCCACAGACCCCGCGCACCGTTGCCTTTCCTCCCTTGGCTGTCCCGCAGACTTCTGGGAGGCTTTCCCGGTCCCTGTCCCACACTGACACAGACGCTCAGACAGGACGTGTTTTAAAAAGATGCCCATGGGGGTCCGAAGTTGGTTCGAGACATGTCTGAAAAGGAACCACATCATTAGTAACTATCATATTATGTAAGTAATGTATTCTAACGTAATTTTTTTTTTTTACTTTTCTCTCCCTTCTTCTGAAAATTAACCTAATTTTGTTTTCATGTTGGAGGAAAAACAATTCCTGATGTCACATAAACACACCACCAACTAGTTTGGACTTCATGTGGTCTACCTTTTAATCAGAGCCTGTGTGATGTCATTTAGGAGCACGGGATTTTTATGGGGTGGGGCTTCCTAGCCCCTAGCCTAGCGTATGGGTGTCCTCGTTATGAAAAGGGGCACTGAAGGGTCTCACTTCCGCCAGTTTCACCAAGGCTCATCGCCAGCGACATCCCCAGGATCTTGGAGGGGCCCGGTCCAAACGCTAGGCACTGAGACTTAGAATCGGTGTCCCCAAGCATCGTCCCCAGTCAGGTTCCCCAGTGACAAATTGCATGTGAGGAAGGCCACTCCAGGGATACATTTGTTTTTCTGGAACTCTTTCAGTGCAATTGAGATCCCTGAGTGAAACTACACCAGTGAGGCTACCAGAGGCCAGGGGTATGTTTTCCAGGGTCAGCTCCCAGGCGTTGGGGCTGAGTCCCAGACTATATTGTTGTCATGGGCTGGGGTGGCGGTGGGGGTTAGGGGGAGAGGAGGTGGGGAGAGAGTGGTGTGTGAAGGGGGCTTTGTTTCCTGTTGCTGCTGCTGCTTATCCCTGCCTGACACCTTAGCACAAGACACTGGCCTGATTTATGAGTTACTCCCCGCCCCGCCCCCGCCGTCCCTGTAAAAGCCCGTGAAGGGTGCCCGGGGCTGGGCGGGTCGTGAAAAGGCTGGGTGAAAAATAGAGACTCAAACTTGTCTTAACCTGTTGTGCTCAGTATATCCTGACCTCAGTGTCTGTTTTTAAAAAGATAAATTATGAAAGCAATTTTCCCTTTGTTTTCTGATGCCTACCATATAACAATAATTATTGTTATTTAGTCCTGACAAACTTGGACTAAAGGTCGAGTGGTCGGTAAGACTCTTCATTGTGGGACTTCACATTCAGAGACTTTGAGAAGAGACAGTGTGATCCTAAACTACCATTAAGAAGTCAGAGCCCACTGATCATTTAATGCACCTAACAGTGAATAAATAAAAACACCAGGAACCGCCTGCCTGCCTGCCTGAGGTCCATTTTTAGAAGGACTGAGGTGTTAGTGAGTTCTTAATGCAACAGCGTCGGGGGCGGGACATCTGGAGAGCAGGAACTCCTGAAAGTGCTTACACCTGTGACAGGCACCGGAAGGACAGGAGCCCTGGATCTTCTGGTATCGGCGGCCACCAGTTTTCCCGTGTTAGCTTCCTCATCATCGCCAGCTGCTGGGCCCACTGTGGGCATCGCCTGGCGTGGCGCCGCTGAGACACATAAGGCCCTGCAGAGCGCGTAGCGAGCGCCCCGTGCGTGTTCGCGAGTCGTGTGTGAATCCACGCTGCTTGTAAACCACGAGCCAGTGCGAGTGCACTGGAGTGGCCAGACAAAACAGACGGAAGTCACACTTAGCATAAAGCTTGAGCACTGAGTCTAGCGGCTGTGGCTCCCAGCAGCGGCCGTGCTTAAAGGGATCGTCCGTATCCGGGAGGCGTGGGCTTGAGGGCCCTTGAGTGGGAGCGGTATCAGCGATGCCGGTTTGCCTGTGCTCGCTGCAGTCCTGGCCGGGGCCCCGAAGGCAGCTCAGCGGGTCCTGTGGGTCGTCCGTCTGTGGGCCAGCACCCTCGATGGAACAGCCTCGGGCTGTCATGGAGTGCACGTCGGGGGCGCAAGAGGCCCGGTGAGGACTCAGCCACGTGTGGGGGAGATGAGTGGGATGGGGAGAAAACCAGTGTGGGGCTAACACAGGGAGGCCGACGGGACGGGCCTGGCGTGGTGGCGCTTGTCGGGAGGCGGGCGCCTGAGTCTGCAGTTGTGAACCCAGGAAGAAACGCGGAGGACACGCCAGAGCATTTATGTGCACCTGTGTGTAGCTGTACACACAAGTTGGTCTCTTGAATAGAAGCAAAGACCCTCAGATGACAACCCACTTCCCCCCGGGTGAAGTTTTACCCTGACCTCGAAACATCACTTTACTGGGAGCTCCTTCGCTACCGTTTTCCTAGACAGTGGCTCCTTAGAACTGTGCGCGTCCCCCTGCTCTCCCTGCGTGGGCTTTGTCGGCGTCCTGGAGGTGCTGCATGGCCCCTTGGCGATGGGTCCCCAGCAGGTTGTAGTGAAAGCCCAGGTGTCGCCCCTGGAATGGAGGAGCGAAGGTGGTCATGTGCCAGCTGCCACCTCCTCACTTGGGTGGGGAGTGCCGGCCGAGAGACAGAGCCTCTGCTTGAGGATGGCAGCCTGGGGGGCGCTGGGGCCAAGATTCCGGGGTCTACTGTGATGTCAGTGGCACTGAGGGACCGGGTTTGTCCTCGGCCTTGGCAGTTGGAAGCTGTTGGAGGGCGGTTGGTCAGTCCTTGGCCCAGAGAGCTGGGAAGCAGAAGACCCACTGGTGTGTCAGCTTTGACGCCAAGCAGAAAGGAGGTGATCTGGTGCCTGTCCCTGAGCCAGGACAGACTGCAGGCCTGATGCCGACGCTGGGCCTCAGGCCGCCCAAGAGGCCAGGGGTCCCTGTGTAGAGCTGCGCGGTGGGCCAGAGCAGCGCCCCTGCCCGTTCCTGCCACCCGGCCCGTGCATGGCGACCTGTGCTATGGGAGCATTTTATGGTAAGGAGGATGCTTGTTCAAATGACATAGCCACGAATTGCTTATTAAGCCCTTAACTGTGGACCAGGTGATCTGCTAAGTCTGTTCAGATGCCCTGGCTTCTCTACAGCTGTTTTATGACACTGTGATGACAGAAGGCCCCCAATGTTTTACTGATTGGTGTGGGTTAAGCAATGGAAGCAGAGTCCCCCGCCTTTCATTATCCCACGCCCCCGGTGAGGGGACACAAACCTAAACCAACCGGTGTGCGCTTAACTGGAGAGAAGCTTGCCGAGGGGTAGCACTAAGAAAGGTGGAGGGACCATGGAGGTGCCTCTGTGGAACAGAAGTCTGTCCCCCTGCCGGGTAGTGAGCTCGGCTGGGCAGGGACCGCACCTGATGTGGGTTTGCCTTCAGCACAGCAGGGGCCATGGCTCGGTAGCCGCGCGTTGTGTTTCCTCGTCGCCGCTGCTCTCGTTTCCAACAGAGTCCGTGGTACCTGCCAGAAACGCTGGCAGTCCCCGTGGGGGAGGTCTTGGCATGAAATTCATTACGAAGGCTTGTAGTCTTTAAACCTCCTCCATAACTTTCCTGTAATCTGGCGATTTTAGGATTACCAGAGTGACGCAGGTGTTAGAATATATTAGAAGGCTGGATTCGAGATAACGCCGGCCCGGCAGCACTTTCGTCGCCTCTTCGGTGGGGTTGGAGGGACACGTCCAGGTGAGGAAGAAGGGGGAAGCAAAAGGCACACTCCCTCCAGACCCCTGGAGGTGCCTTCCGGAGGGAAGCGAGGACGGAGCCCTGCAGAGGCAGTCACTGTACGTGGACCGTCACTGTATTTTACGTAAGTGACATAGCCACCGTCTTCAGGTGGCAAAACAAGCTCCTAACTCTGAGTCCAGGGTTAGTAGCTAAAGTTTTCCTAATTTATTTGAAAAAGAATAGGGATAGTGGAATTCTTTTTCTTTCAAAATTGATTTGTGATTCAACCCATTGTATGAGCTTAATAGAAAATAGAAGAGCCCCAGGAACCGTTTTATTTGAGCAATTATCATGTTCTAGACAGTACGTTAGGAATTTGCGTGCATCATCTTTATTAGTCTTCACAGTGATCCTCATAAGACGGTGCAGCTATTATCGCCCCTTTATGGGTGCGAACGTTCGGACTGCAGTAGGGGCCATTCCGTTTATACTCTGACTCTCTCTCGAAAGGAAGAACGTGCCTTTTCACGATGTGGAACAACTTCCGCACCGGTGTCTTAATGTTTGTAAAATTTTAAGCAAAATTTTGCTAAAAAGTATTTTCTCATTTATTTTTCCTGTTTCAAAAGATATGTTTGACACTGAGTCAAAGTGCATTCTCACGTAACTCTTAGAAGCTGTGTTTTTAAGATCTCTTTGATTTTGTTAGTCATTCGAGTCTATCTTGCTCCATGATCTGGAAATAAGGAGAACAGAAATTAAATACGAGTTGCCAAGTTTACTTTCAAATTTTTGCAACAATAAATTTCACTGTTCCCAGATGTGCTTAAATAAATGCTAAAATGTATATTGGTGTTTTAAGATCTAGCCAGCAAATTGACAGGTTTGGGGTTTTTTTTTCCTCCACAAAAAAGTGGGGAAAACATCTTTTTAAACTAGTAGTTTATGAGTAGCTTACGAGTAGTGCGTTGGTCTGACCCATGGCATTGAATTAGCTAGGAAGCTGGGGACGAAAATGTCACCTCTGCTGGTGTATGTCGTTCTTGGTGCTGCAGTGTTTGTCCCTTGCGGGGCATCTGCTATCTCCCCACAACACGTGGGCTACACAGAGCACGTCTCTGTTGCTCGTTCTCTTCTTTTCCATTGCACTAGCCTTATGGTCTTCTTTCTATGAGCTTCTAATTACAGTCCATTACACGTAAATGGGATTTACAGGCATATGAAGGACACAGTCAGGACTGTCAGTAAGCCCCATGCCACTCATGAGTCCCCTTGTCCAGTTTAGTTTGCCACTGCTAAGGCCTTGTCCACAACTCTTAAGCTCTCTGGAACATGGAACATAGTCATTGTGTTTTTAGCGTGGGTTTGTTCGCTATTCTCCCAAGTCTGTATGTGCTACGTTTGAACTTATTTGGGGGACGTTTTTTCTCCTATTAATTTGTCATATGTAATGTCGTGCAAAAGTTTACCTTAATACTGTTTGCCAATCAACTCAGATAACCTAAAGGGAAAAAACATTTTTGTTCCAGAACCCTGATTCTATAGAGGAAAATGCTTGGGTACAAATACCACACCAAGACTCATTGGCTTTTCCATATACAGTTTGTTTTGAATTGAGATAACTTCGCAATTAGTTCAGCATCAAACTGGGTGGGGATTTAGTACTCTATATTAGAAGGAAGTGGCAAAAAAAAAATCACAAGGGCTCATTTCTAAATTCACGATCTGCTTGTCTGCGTTTGTCATGTGTTCGGTCACTTATTCACTAATACAACAGGCACGAGGTCCCCGCTGCCTTTAAGACGGGGGATGCAGCAGTGAACAAACAGATTAAGAAGGAAACCTCCCCCCTCCCGCATAGCTGCACCAAGGGGGCGGGTGCACAGAAGTAAGTAGGTAACACACGGTGGCTCAGGCCGGTGGTAGTTGCTATGGAGAAAATGTAGCGGTGAGGGGGATGCACAGTGTAGCTGTGCTTTTGACTGATAAAAGCAGGGGAGGCGGCACCAGGAAGCCAAGACTTCAAGGAGGGGGCCACGCTCAGTGCTGGTGACCAGGTTTCCAAGCCGCGGGAGCAAACAGCACATGTGGCAACCTCGCCCCAGAGCGTGGCTGGCTGACCGGGGTGCTCAGAACCCTGCTAAGGCTTCTGTCTGTCCTCTAAGGGACCTAGGAAGCCATTAAAAGGTTTTAAGCAGACCCGTGACCTGGTCTGGCTTCATAAAGTCACTCTGGCTGCTGCGTTGAGAACAGACTGTCTGGAGAAGAAGGGCAGAAATGGGGGGACCTGCCAGGCGGCCAGGGACCAACCCAGAGAAGGGTGATGGTGATCGGGCCGCCGTACTGGCAGCGCTGGGTGAGAGGTGGTGGGGTGGTGGGTGGATTTTAAGGTGCAGCCAACGGGATCTCCTGATGGGTGTGGGTGAGAGAGCCGGCCGTGAACGATGTGGATGACCAAAGAAGATCTGACTTCTGGGTCCAAATACAACCAAAGGCTGTTTGTTTCTGTTTTTGTTTTTTAGGACAAGTCTATATAACATCTTTATTTATTTGTTACATGTGATGTTTAAATATGACTTTGGCTTCAAGCTGCAAACTCTTTTTTTAAACCCCTGGCAAAAAGTACTTTCAGGTCACCTTAACAGACACTGACCTAGGAAGGGACTTTTTTTTTTTTTAGCAAAATGTATTATAAAATTCACTAGCAGATATTGTCCTTTTTGTGTGTGAAAATGCCACATAAAATCTTTATTAAAAATACACACATCACAAAATAGAAGTTATGAAAATGCTGTACATGGTGCTCCTGATGTGGGCGGAGGGACCCGCATTCTGAGGCCGACGCAGGCAGGTGCACTGGGCGTTGCAGCGAGACTCGTGCAGCGCGACCCTGCGTGGATCCTGTCTGGAAATGGGAAGGTGTTTATCCACGGTGAAGTACACAGGTCGTGTGTCACAGAAATGCACAGTCGAAGCCTGTCTAATCTTATTAGCCAATGTTGCCCCAATATGTTTAATAATAAAAAGTGAAAAACAACGTTTTGGCCAAGTTTTCCCCCAAAGTTTGTAAAATGGAGGGTCGAGTTTGCAGGAGAGTCAGTGTTTGCATGTCATCAGACATGCTCACTCAAGGTACCGAGTAGGCTTTTGACTGGATTATGATAGAGGACTGGGTGTGGGTGCTAAAAATTGATTAAAACAGGCACCAGTTTCCGTCTGAGGCTGCTATAATGGATCACAGATAAGTGTTTCATGGGCGTGTCTCAAGGTTGATTTTGTTTCAGTCATGTACATGGACTAGAACGATACAATGATAATCATCTTTTAATTTGGGTTGATCTACAGGCTTATCTTTATTACCTCTGCAGGCACCCGTCCTTCTGATAATTGAGCCAGTTTTCTTGACTCTGTCACACAGCCAGAGATTTCTAGTCTTCACTCTATGATGCTGTTGCACAGCTTATCGGGCATGTCCCGTTAGATCGCGTATAGATCCGCTTGATGCGGAGACGACTAGTCGAGGAAAAGGAAGGAATGAGGCTAGAGCCGCGCGCTGCAGGGCCGGTCCCTGAAGGCGTTGGCCGGGGTTCAGGGGAGCAGTCTACACTGGGCCAGACCTGACTTCAGACCCAGAGGTGGCTGCGGATGTCAGGTTCCGTAGTCTAAGGAATCTGGGTTTCAGGAGCAGATAGAGCTGGTCCAAATTCCAACTTTGCCCATCAGTAGAGACCCTGATGCTGAGAAAGTCATCCAGCTTTTTGTCTGAATTTCAGCTGCTTCTCCCACAGATTGGAGGCAGACCCCAACTGATGATTAGGATCTAGTTTCCTGGCAACACCAGCCTGATTTGCCGCCATCCCTTCCTGCGTGACTTCTCAGTCAAGTTGCGCGGGATTGTTTCTCCCTGCGTCACTTAACGCCAGCACTGTTTCCCGTGATGCTGGATCTGCTCTCTGGGTTCCAATGGTGTCCGCCAGATGTCTCTACTGGGAAGGTATCTCTTCTGCCTTGTAATGAGTACTCAGCGGAATGATAATTTGAGATGGTGTGAATATCATATTTCTGTTCTGGGCATTCATTGGTAATTTTTGCCTGGATTAATTATTTTGGGGAGGCTTACAGAATGATGCCTGTAGAAAAATTCAGCTGTTCCTTCTACATTGAAATCTTGAATTATCCTATAAAGAGTGCCTCCCACCTTCCCCTGCCATCAACTTTTGTTTCACTTTGCTTTGGGTAGCATTATAGACTCATGGATTCCTTTTGTATTCAGTATTATAAAATACATTCCCACATACATTCTTTTTCCTTTTATGTTTACTGGGTTACATACAGTCCATTGCTGTATTTATTATTTTCTGACCCTCAGACTGCCCCAGATACAATCTGTGTGAATTCTTTCAAAAACATTTCCTTAGTCCACTTCACATGTCTCCATGAGCTCGAGGCACTTCCTTGCCCTCCTGGCGCACAAGTTTCCACATTCACTTCACGCCTTCCTGTCCTAGGCCTGGACTCAGCCATTGGACTCAGCCCCTCGTCCAAGGAGCCCTGGCCCTATGAACGGGGACTGGTCTTCTGTGATCTGGACACTGGCGCGGACCTGCTTTCTGCGACTTGTGTGTTATCCGTCCCGGGAGCTTCCAGGCTTTGAAGCTAGGGCGCAGATATTCGAGTGAGTTCCTGATGCTAACTCCACCTGCAGTCCAGTACCATGGGATACGTTCTCACTAGCAAATGGGCTTTTAAAAATCTTTATATTAAGTAATTGGTGAAGGAAGGTGATTAGAAAGCTTGTGTGTCATGGGCCTCTGTAACCCAGTGAGAACCTCAGCTATGGTCAAAGCACTAAGGTTGGTGGTTCAGTTCACTTAGAATAATTCGCTTTGTGGGATATAATGAAACAAGAAATCTGAGGAAAGCTTTGGTTACCTTTGGAATTTTGACTTGATGCTCTTTGAGTCCTTAACTTTTTTCTGGATGACCTACATGAGTCATAATATTAGTGTCCTTCCAAGAAGGATAGTTTAGGAGTAGAGTTATCATTTTAAAATATCTTGAGTTATAATATCTATCTCTTCATTAAAACAGAAATGTTTGCTACTAAATAAAGAAAATGGGACTAATGTAGTGCCTTAACATAAGTGAGCTGTAGATTTGACTGATGTCAATTCCAAATTATGTAATTTATTTTATTTAATTGTAATACACCATACTTGTGCTGCTTTTGCTCATTTTAGAATATTGAATTGTATTATCAACTTTCCTACTTAGGACATTTTAAACTTTATCGTATATATAAGGATTTGAATTAAAATTTATTAAGCTGTAATGAATGTTTTTTTAATCTTAGTATGACAGCTTTGCCTATTTGTATTTTAAAATATTTGATCCCTTCGTTATGAACACAGTATTCTTTTAAATAGTAAGCACTGATGAATAAATGGGTCAGCTTTATGGGTTAAGTTCTTTCCTGCTGGCAAACAGCATAAAATCCACTGAAGGCGACTGCAGATGGGTTATATTCTTAATTTGTGTCAGGCTGATATAGAGGGACAGGCAGAAGTAACACCTGCTTGAGTGCGGTCGGCAGGGTAATAACCTGGGTGTAATAATTTATAGTTTTAATTTGAACATTCCACCTAAAATGTCATATGGTGTGCTTGAGTGTGATATTGTCATGTTACAGAATGACATGCTTATGGTTTGGAATAAAAAAGGGGTGCTGTTTGTGCCAGACCCTGTGTATTAAGCAGCCACTTAAATTTTTTGCTTTCTGTTTTTTGAGAGCCTTGTTTGTGTGTCTCATGTCTGAGGTGAACTTGACATTGCCTTTTGGCCAAGATTGCAGGGCGGGGCCAGATGAGTAACGCCTGTGCAGTTCCCATCGCTGGCACGCCATCCCATCCAACTGTGGTTCTTGTCGTCGGAAAACCTGGCTTCGAAACTGAGGGAGGGCAGCGGGGACTGACAGGTTCGCTCTACCAGAGTGGGGCGGAGCAAACACGGTGGTAAACCAGTGATTTCCTTATTGACGCCAACTACAGTGCGCCGGTTTTATTTCAGGTGCAAAACTTAAACCTCATTTCAGGTTATGCCTTCAAAGAATAACAAACACAGACAGACTGAAAATACTTGTCAGGGAAAATGCTTGACATCTGTTCCCCTGTTTTGGGGGCTATGAGAAAAGCCCCCCTTGTTCTGGCTGTTGACTTACAGACAGGAAGTTTGTGAAGTGAGTTGTTTTTGACCATGTTCTTTAATTTCCAGTGAATTACGCCTGTTTCAGTTATAGCCTCTTTCCTTCTACCCTCCGCTTCTCCTCTTCCTACTGAAAAGACCTCTTCTCTTGCTGTACTGCTCTTGTAATCCGGGTGACTAGCATGGCATAATGAGAAAGTATCTGTGCAAAGCAACTCTTTCCCATTTTTGAATTTATTTTGATTTAAACACTTTGTTATTTGAGGGGAAATAACCCTACAGATCTATGATTTCATCGTGGTGGTTGTAACTGAATTAAATGTCTACACTATTTATTAAAAATGGTGTTTCTTTAACTGAAGTTATATGTTAGTCCCTACCCCAAAACATTGTTAAGTGTGTGCATTAAACGAAGGAAAAAGGAGACTCCGACGTTGCCACTGGCACGTTTTAAGCACTCAGAAAATATTTGGGTAACAGTGAAAAGCACAAAGAGCTCTTTATGTTTGGCACGCCCTTGCATACAGCGCAGCCCACTTCGGAAGCACCGCTGCTCTTGTGATCGGAGGTGTGACCCCGGAGGCTGACCCCTGGGTTTTGAGCCCGGCTCTGGCAGAGACTAGCTGTGTGACCGACTATTTAAACTTTCTCTACTTCCGTTTCCTCATCTGTGAAACGGAGGGAATAATACTTCTTCTAGGGTTGACATGAAGAATAAATGAGTTAAAACGTGTAAACTACACAGTACTCATTCTGTGGTTAATACTCAGTAGGTGTTACTTATTGTGGCTACTTTCGTGTAGTTAGTATTACCTGATGCTTAGTTGTATAAACGAGGAAAAAAGTCCAAGATCCAAGATTTTCTTGAAGTGAATATTGGTGTTACTATAAAGGAAGACCTAGTAATTAAAGATTAATTAGTCAGTCATCTTATTTCTCAACCTCTTTTAATCTCTATAAATACCTCTGAAACAGTCACCAATAATCAAAAATTTATCTCCTTCTCAAATGAAAATCCAAATTATTCAAGTAACGTTCAGAATACTGTCTTTGATACTTTTTATCTTAGTCATGAAAAATGAAGTAATGTAGTATACGTATTTAAACTTAACATTTGATTTTTGAATTTTTTTTTTACACCATAATCTTAATTAAAAAAATTCTATCTATACTTTGAGTTTCACATACAGCTGAAAAGTGTTAACATATCTAGATGGAGGGCTGGTGAAAAGTCTGTCCTCTCGCTGTCTAGTTTGACATTAAACTTGCAATTAGTTCCACCTTGCAGATAAGTTATTAGCCTGAGCACATAGAAGACTCCAGTCTGTGGCTTTTTCCCCCTCAAATTTACAGTGTTTCCCATGCATCCATCTGGCTTTTCATCCATCCGTCTGTCTGTCCATCTAGTCACAGACGCCCTCCACGTGAGGCCCTGCTGCGCGTCTGGGGTGAGTGCAGAGAGAATGAAGTGGGTAGCCATGTGCTCACGAACCAGCGTGAGAAACGCCACCTTGATTTTCAGAGTTAAAAAAAGGTTGTGGTGGTCATTTTTAGTTTTTTGATTGAGTCTTCATTTTCCATAAAGCTAACATAAGGCAAGAAAACGTTTCTCTTACTATTCAAACAATACATTTTTAATGTAGAGTAATAGAACCCTTAAGAAAATAATGGAAAGGGGGAAAATGTAATATTATCTACTCCACAAATATGTGAAGGTCACGTGCACTGGGCACTGTAGGGAACACAGAGCCAAACAGAGCTCTTACTGACCTCAAATTCATTGTCATGTCAAGTAATTTTACTCAGTTTACTTTTTTCCATGCCTTGCCCAGTAAACAAAATTAGTAGCTATATAAAGACCTGCAGTATGTTAATGGCACTGCTCTGTGCGTTTGCAATTGATTAAATTTTATTTTTTATTTTTTGGACTGCAGCCATTTGTAGAGAAATGTATAAGTAAGTTCATAAATGCTGGTGATGTGTTAATTTGTGTTAAATATATTAGTTTTCTCGCTATGGCTGATTTGAAAGGAACTGTGTAATAATGCGTTCTTAATAATTTCATTGCCTACTAGAATAATTTTTTAAATGACAAATATTTAAAGATATTGTTCATGGAGTAGTGGTTGGGAACAGGCATGTGGGACATTATAGTTTCCTTAAAGGCAGAACTTGAGAAAAGCCATGGTTTTATTAGATAAGTCATACAGACTCATTTTCCTACTTAAGAAAGAATTGTATGTATTTTTTCCGCTCAGATCCCTTTTCATAGATGAGAAAATATAACTTACGTGAAGACAACTTACTGTATACTCATGTAGGACTATTTTTAAAAGTACCAGCCTGATGGCAGGGACCCAGTAAAATCATCAAACTAACCTTATTTCCCTCACTCCCCAATAGTTTAATACCACCATGATATTTCTCTAATATTAAGCCAGGGTTAGGGTGGGAGGTATTTTCCCCTAGTGTTTATTACACTAAGAGTAACATAGTTTGAAATGGACAGACATAAGTTTTTAAAAAGTCCTGTTTTAGAGCAGTATTTAGCAACTTTGTAAATTACCTTAAGAGCAGAAGATAACTTTCTGGATGATCATCACAAAATATATAAAGGCTAGTGTTAGCTAAAGGAAAATAGAGTCACCTAGTCCTACGGGAGCGGTCACAAAAACTTAATATAACTGAGCGCAGTGGTGGTTGCAGGCCTCTGAGCCCCGCCGGGCGGGCAGCCGTCCGCCAGTGGCAACTTCTGGGTGCTTCTCGGGGAGGACACCTTTATGAGATGTTTGCCCTTGTGCCATTGCAGTACTTGGCAACCTCAGTTCTTTCTTTCTTTCTTCTTTTTAAAAGATTTTATTTATTTTATTTTTAGAGGGGAAGGGAGGGAGAAAGAGAGGGTGAGAAACATCAATGTGTGGTTGCCTCTCGCACGCCCCCTACTGGGGACCTGGCCCACAACCCAGGCACGTGCCCTGATTGAGAGTTGAACCGGCGACCCTTTGGTTTGCAGGCCTGCGCTCAATCCACTGGGCCACACCAGCCAGGGCGCGGCCTCAGTTCTTAAAGGGCAAAAGTAACTGTTCTCTTTCCTGGAGAGATGTGGAAATTATATCTTGAAATTTTTTTAACAGTACTTTCCCAAGTACTTAGGTCTTCTATCACGTGAGTCAGGTAAAGAGGTAGAAAAACGATTTCTACATGACACTTGGAGAAAACCCCCCAATACGCCCACCGGTGTGGGCAGCTTTGCGGGTCAGTTTGGCGGCTCACGACGTCGGTGGCCACCTACGCAGCCGGTGGCAGGGTTTCAGAGGAAGCCCTTCGGGCCTCTCGCGCAGTCTCCTCCTCGGCTCTGTGCCGCGACACTGACCCCATCCTTCCAGTTGTCATTTGTGAGAAGCACCGGCGTTTCTCTGGGCTCGGTAATGCTGTCGGTGACACTTGTACACCAGGACGCGGGTGGTCTGCGCGCAGCTGCACTGCGCTTCCGGCGTGCGCATGACGTCACCGGAAGTGCCGCGCCCCTCCGTGCCGCCAGGCTGGGGTGGGGTGCGACGGCAGCCGCAGGGCAGGCGGCAGGGAGTCCGTAGGGGACCTGGGCGCTGGGAGGAGAGCCGCCCCCGACGCCCCCCGCCTCCCGCTCCGCCCCGGCCCATCTCGGGTGGCCCGGCCAGGACTTGGCCTTCAGCAGGGGCCGGGGGGGCGGCATCCAGCTACCCGACGACGGTTCGGGTTTTTCGTGTGGAAGCTCGGAGTGACGGTGTGGAAGCCATCCATCCACAGGGACGCTGCGGCGAACACGAGGGGGCGAGAAGACCTCGAGGTACAAGCCGGCAGCTGCGGATGGAGCCACGCAGCGCCGGTCCGACAGGCGAGCAGAAAACCCCGAGGGGCCGCGGGACAGAGCGCACGTGGCCCTCGCCCTTACCCCGCCGCTTTAGTCAAAGCCCTTTCATTCCGGCGGGGCAGGTGCGGAGAAAGGATGCCAGGGAAGGGGCGGGACGTGGTGCCCCGCTCATGCTGGGGGTGAGCTAGGGACTCCGGTGCTCACTAAGCTGCGATTGCCGTCCTCGGCGACGGTGCGCAGAATCGACACGGAGGCGCGACCAGTTCTGATGGCAGAGAAGGCAGGCGATGAAGGGACGGGGAGGCCGGGGGCCGGGGTGGTGGCCCGGCGCGGCCTGGCTGGCGCTGCAGTCCAGTCCCAGCGGCCGGGCGGCGGGCGGCCCCTGCCGGGAGAGGAGGCTCTCCCGGCTGAGGAGGCTCTGCCTTTGCTGTGTGTGCCCCCGGGGGGACACATGTGTCCCCGCTCTGGCGGCCCGAGCCGGCAGGAGGCCCCGCTCCGGCATCTGGGCGCCTCCTGAGGGCCCTGTTGCCAGATGGCAGCACAGCGAGGGGCCGGGCTTCCCTGAGGACGCTTGTGGGGACACGGCTCAGTCCCCAGTCGGAGGGGCGGGCACAGAGCGGGATTTTGTCGTGGGAGACTGACAGCTTTTGTTCTGCGTATTCATGGTTCCTAACAGCGTGGCCACCAACCCATGGAGAGGAGTATGTGGGTTCAAGTTCATTGCATTTAGTCCCATTTAGCAGGCGAGCTTGAAGGAATAATAAGTGGTGGGTTCAAAGGTAATTTCTTGAAAAAATCAAGCCCTCGTAGTTTTTCCGCTGTGTGACCGGGATGGCAGTGTGGTCTGTGAAGGGCAGTGTCTTGAGAGAGACTTAAGTCACGGTAGAAATACACTGTCATTTTTTAATAGAGGACTGCTTAGCATATAGGTGACACTAGTAATTAGTAATCGTTTGTTTTTGACATTAAAAATAGAAATTTATTACATTGGAAAATTAATTTTTAATCAGCAAGTGTGATGTTGCTTTAAATATTTAAAATTTCCTTTAAAGTGATTTTTAAAAGCATCCTTTTAAAATAAATTTTGGTAACGTTTATAAGGCAGTTTTAAAATTTCTTTTAAGTTGTTTTTAAATCATGAAAAAATTAATTTCTGGGTAGGTTTTATAAGGCAACCTCTTCAGCAAACCCTCAGTCCTGGCTGGAGCGCCGTGTCAGCCCCACCCCCTCCCCAGTGCACCTCTGCGACCTTCCCAGCTTCCTTCAGAGATGCCGACGTTAGCAAACATTTGAAAGCAGTTGTAATCTTGTTCTCAACCCCCAAAGAACTGTGTTAATGCAGCTAATGTAAGAATTACATGCACCTTTTCTAACAAATTGCATTTTCTTTAACTCTTCTAAGTGAAATATAATGGAATCACTCTTCTGGAAGCATAATTTTGACATACGCTTGCATAATAAGTAGGAGAAGTAAGCGGTTCTCATCTGTAGCTAGAGCCCTTTTTTAAAAATCCTCTTTCTTTGATTTTAGAGGGGAAGGGATGGTGGGTGGGGGGAGAGAGAAACATGGCTGTGAGAGAATCAGTCGGTTGCACGCCCTGACCAGGAATCGATCCCACAACCTTCTGGTGTACAGGATGACACTCCAGCCAACCGAGCCACCCGGCCAGGGCCAGGGCACTCTTTCTTTTTTAAACTCTCGTTAATGTTTGGGTGTGAGGGCAGAAGCTCTCATTATAGTTAATGCCTCAGCCTGCTTGTTTTATTACTAAGTGGTGAAAATGTGCTTAGCTCACAACTTGAACACCCTCGCCACCACACACCTTCCTTCCTCTCAGGTTCACACAGTAACGGCTGAAGTGCCAGACACTGTGACTGATAAGATAAGAAACACATGGTCTGTTGCCATAAGCCAGGGGTACCCCCAGGGCCGGCTGACGCACGCAGTCCCTCTCTGATGTCAGACGCCGATAAGTAGCCTGTTGGCTCCTTTCCCACATTCTGTGCCAGAGCGGGAGAGGCTCTTTGTCTGAAAAAGCAGCTCTATTGAAGGTTTTTTTCTTTTTTTTAACTTTATTGCTTTTCTTGACTGCGGGCCAAATTCCTGTCTGTTTAAATGATTCAGTATTATTTTTGAATTGTTTGGCAGAAATAAGTGTTTGTTAGTAAAAATATATTTAATTAATTATGTATGATATTCTATGGTATGTGTGTTACCACTACAAGTCTTCACATTTGGTTTCATTTTATTTTGTTTTTGTTTTGTGAAAAAATAAGCGTGACAAATGTGATGACAGGGGTAGTTCAGTAGGTCTCCTAAAAAATCCTCGTGGGCTCGGTCACCAGTGAGCGCTCTCACTCGGACACCAGTCAGCCTGGGGGAGGGGAGCTGAGCGTGGCCCAGGGTCATCAGCGACATTTCGCGTCAGACCAGCGGTCCGTCTTGCTGCACTGAGTGGCAGTTGTTTATGCGGAAGTAGGGAGAAATGAGGCTCCTGAGATTTAACTCTTTGAAACAGGTGATAGTCTGAGCACATGCCAAATGTGTTCTCTCCACTGACTGAAAAAAACCCCAGGTAGAACATGCTCGAGAGCCCCATTTTCACTGTAGTGCCAAAGTCGGAGCAATGTGTCATTTGGGAAAGTGTCTGCTTAACTGTTCTAATGGTTCATGACGGAATCGTAGGGAGTACTGACAACTTCAGCCTGTAGTCTTGTGCCTTGTCAGCAAGGGGGTCCCGCAGTGCCTCTGCCAAAGCGGAAGGTCTGAAAACCTCGACAGGATAGCGCATGATGGGAGGGGGGACCCCTAAAACCCAGAATTTATTTATAAAAAATAATTATTTATTCTTACATGTTTAAACTTCAGTCACCTTCAAAGTACTCTCCATTTGATGCGATACACCTGTTGAGACCTTTTTTTCCACTGCTCAAAACAGTTTTTGAACTTGTCGATTTTGATGCCTTTTTGTACTTCTGCCGTTCTTTTGTTTCACCTCTTCCACGTGGGCAAACACTTCCCCTTGAGGACTTCTTTCATCCGGGGGAACAAAAAGAATGATGCTCGGGGTGAGATCAGGTGAAGAGGGAGGGTGGGTTATGCCATTTTCTGGTCAAAAACTGCTGAACACTCAGCGTGGTGTGGGCAGGCACATTCATAAATCACCCATCGTGAAATGGGCAAAAGCATTGAAAGAGTGAGTCTTCAAACAAAATTCACTGAAACCGAACGCAGCCCCTTACGCCGCTGCCAGCTGGTACGCTGGTACAGGTGGGCTCCTAGAACACTCGCCTAGCGGGGGAGCCTGTCCTACAAGGCGCCTGCCCTCCAGAATATATTCCTGTTTTCTTGGGGGGGTCCCCCCTTGTATAACAAGAATGTTAATTACTATTTCTAAGACCAGCTCAAGTTAGTGAAATTCAAGTTTTGCATTATTACGTAAACTCTACATTTCAATACGCACAGTAGTTAGTTAGCAGTGAGAGTCGTAGATTACATCAGTAAGCTTGTAGAACCAATTAGAACCACGAAGAATCATGAAATGCATATGCTGACAATGAAAAACGTGACAGTGACTGTTTAATATCTAATTTTTGTTCCTGAGGAAGCTGAAAAGAAGTGTTTCTGGAATTTAGAAATACCTCTGAATTTCTAAAGTTCCATTTTTAAGCCATGCCATCCTACCAAGACCACTTTTCTAGTAGCATAGTCTCCTGTCTTTCGTTGACTAGTATATAAAGTAATGTCATGTTTATGTGGTAACAGTAGCTAATGTGTACTGAACACTGTTTTAAGCAATTTATATCTAGTGCTCTTATTTAGTGCTTAAAACATTCCACTGAGGCGAAGATACTATTACGTTCCTTTTACACATGAGGAAGTTGAGGCCCGGAAAGGCTCGATGACTTGCTGGGAAACCCAGTGCGGGGTGGCCTGTCTCTGACGTGTAGACTCTTCGGCTGTAAATTCAATGATGTCATTGTACAGAAAAATGGTACCTCTTCTCTTTAGCTGCTGACTTTTCATTGTTAAGTGATTAAATATTGAGGAGGGGAACTAGAGTTTTAGAGCTAATATGTGACATTCATAAAACTTTCGAGAAAAGATGTGCTTTGTTTATATTTAACTGTTTCTCAGCTCAAAAGGTACGTGAACACATTTCTGTGCTTCACTCCTCTTGTGAAGGAAGTGTGCATTAGTCGTGTGCAGGATTTAGATGCGTGTGTTCGCAGTCATGGCATTTCTTGTCCCCAGGGGGCATTTGGCTGGCTGGCTGGCTGTGGCGCTAGACTTAGCAGCTGCTGCGGGGGAGGGGCAGGCCATTTGACTGCAAGGCTGTGTTGCGAGCAAGCCCTTGAAAACTCGCCTATGGTTTTCTGCACAACTTGAAACTGTAGAATGAGTGTGGATTGTGAGGGAGTAAACATAGCAGGCTGACCAGCTGGTGCAGAACCCTGATGAATGGAAAACTTTTTAAAAAGCAAAATCAGTTCGCCTGAGAGGTTAAATGGGATGCTTCCAAAGGGTGTCACCATGTTTTCGAACGGCTAAAGTCACAAATTGGAGAACTGTCTTTCCAAGAACAAAGTGTGATAGAACTTACGGGCTGCGGCATCTGGCCCCGCTTTCCCTCAGAGATAGCGTTATCTGTAGCAGTGATACTGACTCTTAAGCATTGGAATGTTTTTAATATCCCAGTGCTGATGCCTAAGTGGTGTGTAATTTCTTGTTCCAGCCTATTGGAGGGACTTTACTTCTTAGGTTTCCCAACAGAATTTGATGTGATGACATGTTCTGTTTCAGAATTTGCATACTTATCAGCAAAGAGCTAGTAGAATAAACAGAGAAGTAATCCGTGTGCCCGTTGGGCAAGGTGGGAGAATCAGCTGCCACAGACGCACCGGGCTGTGTGAATGCCGCGCCCTCTCTCCGTGGGCTCAGACTCTGGGCTCAGACTCGTGTGGGTGCGCCTTAATGGATCAAGATAATGACCTGACCGGAAGGAAGGGGAGCACCTCGTTGTGATAGTGACCTCATTCACTTGCTCTTCAGCCCCAGAACATTCCTCAGATGCCTGCAGTGTGAAAACAGTCTGCCTCAGTGCCTGCAGATTCTGTACTCGCCGATTTGTCTACTCGCCGAAGTGCACGTGTAACCCCGGCGTCGGTCCTCACAGTGCTGGCGCTGTCATTCTGCACATGTGCACACGCAGAACAGTGGAAAACATGAGTCAGCCCCTGTGCATGTCCCCAGCGGAGGTCACACAGCGCAGCGCTCGCCCTTCTGTCTCAGCTCTCAGGCTCTGCACAGAAGTCCTTTTTGCGGGGTACTGAGTTCCTAGTTTTTCTCACCTTTGTTCGTTTTATCAGTGATTTTGCTGTTTAAAATGCCCCCTGGGCCTAGTGCGGAAACTCTGTCTAGTGTCCTAATAAGCACAATGGGGCTGGGACGTGCCTCGTGAAAAAGGTGCGTGTGTCAGATATGCTTCGTCCCCGCCCGAGTCAGAGTTCAGCGTCAGTGAATCTGCAGTAGGTACCTGAATGCTGTGTCTCAGTAGGAGCACACACACAACAACGCTGTGTGCCGATCAGCTGACGAAGACGGGGCCGGAAGACCCCCGGAGCCTGACCCCGTGCTTTTCCCCAGGGGCAGCAGTTTAGTACCCGCTGGCTTAGCGTTTGCGTTGACTCGAGAGAACAGAAACGCTGCTGCCAGCGGGGACCAACGGCCGTTACAGGCGGGGCTGAGGGGAGAATGACGGCAGCTTCTTCCTCCGAAGACTGCGCTGGTAGCGGAGGGAGACCGAAGCTCCTGCTCTGAACACTGATTCGCTGAAAATGCTACGTAGCATAAATCTTTTAGCCAATACTTTGAAGGTGACTTGGGGTTGAGAAGTCTGTTTATTAACTTTATTAAAGAAAACTGTGTTGTTCCTATTTTAAAATGAAGTAGCACTTGAGAAAATCAGTTTTGATTCCGAAAACATCTTAAACAAAATAGGCTGTTTTCTTGATATTGATGTAGTAAAATAATGTCAATTGTTGTAACTTCCTGCATGTGTTTTCGAGAGCATGTGGTAAAACGCTGTTGTGCGCACTGCATCCATCCACACTCAGGAACTCTTTCTCCCATTTGTCTTCGTTGTGTCCTTGAGTGGCTGCAGCTAAACGTGCCATTAGGAAGACAGTAGTCACACATTGCACGCTGTAGATACCAGATCAGGTTCCTCGTCTTTTTCTGCATGTTTATTATTTCTTGACACAATGTGCAATTGTTAAAAAGATTCATTACGTCTTTTAAAAGTATTTTAGAAATAAGTATAAGGTTTTTGGAAAGGAGAGTGTGTTAGCTTGCCAGGGCTGCTCTCCGGACACCCGTCACACTGGATGACACACCCTTGTACATGACCTCCCATTGCTTTCCAGCGTTGTCCAGCACGGGAAACATGCATTGTCCAGGCCCGAGGCAGTGACTTCTCATCTTATTTCTTGAGCCAGACTGCCTCTAGGACCCTTCTCTCGGTGGCGCTTCTCTCTGCCCTATTGAATAGCTTAAGGAAATGTGAACCAGAACGTATCTTCCGGCCAAGTCTCTCCAAAGACTTGTCAACGGCAGTGTGCGAATGTCGCCCGCAGGTGAGCGGGTCTGGCTTGGTGCCGGTTGAAGAAGACAGGGGCATCTGTGGTGTGAGTTTGTGACTCTGGGCCGGTGTGTCCGACCGCATTCTATCTTACTGGTGGTAGCAGTTAGAGTAAGGAAAAGGGTTTTGGTAAGTAAGAGGCTGCCACTGGGCTGCTGTGTGTGCCACGTGTTCTTTTTCACAAAATGTTTGTTAGGCATAAGTCGGATGCAGAGCAAGCCAATCTTTACCAGAGGCCTGCAGGTTCGATTTGGTACTTAAGGTCAACCTGGATGTGGAGTCCTTTCGTAATGTGAAGGAGCCTTTTGTAAAGCACATCGTAAGTCACCCTGCTAGTGAATTCAGGTGTTTGAAACCCTAGATTTACTTAATGCAGTGCATGAGAGATGTGTGCTGTGGTCTCTGCAGATCGCTCACTCCGTAAGGCAGCCCCAGGTCTCCTTGCTCTGAAGGCATAAACCTGAAGGAGAAGGGGAGGCCCAGGAGCCAAGGCGATAGGCAGTGCCGGGGGTAGACCTTTCCTTTGATCGTCATGATCGTAAATCTCCATTTGACAGGTGTAACTACTTTCATCAAACAAAATAAAACTGAGGCCCAGAGAGATGAAGTAATTTATCCAAAGTCACACAGATACCAACTGTTGGAACCACTTTTTGGGTCCAGGTCTGCCTGACTCCAAATTCCTCCTTTTTCCCTAATCAGTCATTTTTCCCAGTTCCCGGGAACAGAAACCAGGACCTGTGACCTGGAGGACAGAGCCAAGCTGCTGTTCAGAGCAGTGATTCCGGGGACTAAAGGAGAATGTTCGGGATTAAGTGGTGCCCCCCACCCCCTGCTGTGTGCCCCCAAACCTGTGAATGTTTCCTTATTTGGAGAAAGTCTTTGCAGATGTGATTAAGTTAAGCATCACGAGATGAATTCATCCTGGGTGACTTAGTTGGGCACTGAATCCAGTGACAGGTGTCCTTGTGTGTGAGAGAGAGAGGCAGAGGGAGAGCTCACACACCCAGAAGAGGAGGCAGTGTGACCTGGGAGACAGAGATGACAGTGGTGAGGCCACAGGTCCAGCGATGCTACCGTGAAGGAACAGAGTCCCCCCGCCACTGGCCCCCAAGAGAGGGCGTGCGCCCCGCCTGGCCTCAGACCTCTGGCCTCTAGAACTGAGACAGTGAAGCTGTGGTGTGGCGACCCCCCAGTTTGTGCGGATTTGCTGTGGTAGCCACAGGAAACATGCCAAGGGTAACTGTTTATCGGGAAAACTGCTGAGAAGGGTCTGAAGACCTGGCTTGATCTCTGCCCTGCCAGTGACTAATTCTGCCTTCTTGGGCAAATCCCTTATCTTTGTGTCAGGTGTTTCATCATGGAAGAGGACAGCAGCTCTGCCTGCCTCAGTGCTTTTCTTATAATCGTGCAAAATAATGTACTAGGCGAACTAGACACGCCTTACTTCATGGAAGTCAGGAGGGCCTTACTGATTTTACATGTGATGTTTAGGGACACAAAAATCGCAAAATCAAAATTAATTTTTAAGTAGATTGGCAAAGTTGGAACATGACCTTTGAATACCAGCACAGTCTAATAACACTTCTTTCGAGAGAAGAAAAATTAATAAATTCACTTTCCCATGTGGAACCCAGGACAAAGGATGGCCACTGAGTAGGTTGTCGGTTTCCACTGTGCATTTTTTTTAAAGATTCTATTTATTCATTTTTAGAGAGGGGGGAAGGAGGGAGAAAAACATCGACGCAAGAGAGAAACATCAACTGGCTGCCTCTCGCACGTGCCCTGACTGGGGAACCGAACCTGCAACCCAGGCATGTGTGCTGACTGGGAATCGAACCAGTGTCCAACCAACTGAGCCACACTGGTCAGGGCTCCACTGTGCATTTTAATAGCCTGAATCAAGGGAAAGAGAAATCTTGAATAAGCAGGGAAAGAAGGGGTCCTTAGGGCTTGCTCTCCAATGGAAATATAAAGCAAACCACATGTACGTTAAAATTTTCTGGTGGGCACCTTCAAAAAGTAAACAGCTGAAATTCATTTTACTAATATATTTAATTTAACCCAAAATAGCCAAAATACTAGAAGTTTAGCATGTGATCAGTATGAAATTTACTTAACGAGATATTTTACATCCTTACATTTGCACCGTTGTCTTTGAAACCCCGTGTGTAGTTTACCCGTACAGCACCTCTCACTCGGGAGTAGCAGTGGTTCAGGTGTTGAGTAGCCGCGTGTCACTAAGAGCTGCTCTGCTGGACGAGCGCAGCCCCATGTGCTTTGGAACGATAGTGGGTTTTTCTTTCTTTCCCCAGACAGCGTGAGAGCTTCCGGGCCAGAGGAGGCAGTTGGCGCGTATTTGTTGTGTGAACTGACAAATGCCTGTGTGGTCTAATAGAGCCTTCTTTCATCTTCAGAGGAAATTACACCTATTAATTATTTAGTTTTTTAAAAAACCTTTCTTGAGTGCCCGTTAGGGCCTAGGCGCTGTGCTGGGAGTGGATGGTACGAAGGCAAACAAGGTAGAGACTAGCCTTGCAGAGAGATTGGAATCTTGAGGTCAGAACAGATAAAACAGTCATTACAGTAAGGCACAGTGAAAGGTGGAAACGTAGTGTGTTGTAGGTAGAGCTTTGGCGTGCAGTGCAGACAGCGTCAGTCTGGAGCCTGGTTTAGTTCTCTTCAGCAATGGGTTATTTCTCTGTCACACCCCGGTTTTCTTCAGAGAACAGCCGCCGCATCAGCTTTCTGGGGCTGCCATTCAGAGCGCCGAAAACCACTTGGCTGAGCCAACAGACATGTACCTTGCAGCTCGGGAGGCCGGTGGCATGAGATCTAGGGTCTCCGGGCTGATTCCTGCTGGTTCCTATGGCGGGCGAGCAGGGAGGGGCTGTCTGTCCCCTGCCTCTGTCCTCGCAGCTGAGGGTGTGCTGGCAGCCTTTTGCATGGTCGGGACGTCCAGACCTGTGGAGAATTTCTATAAACGTGTATCTGAGCTACAGGAGGACGTGCCTGGAAGCAGGGGCGCGGTGGGCTCAGCCACGTGCCTCACAGAGTGGCGGTGGGGGTGGGTGCGGCTGCTTCGGTGCCTGGGAGCTGGGGAGGGGAAGTGAGGAAGGGCCCGTGGGGGTGGGAGAAAGCGGGGCAGGGTTTGCATTACAGGAGAGTGAACAAGATTCTGTGCTCTCGCGGGGGCGGTCAGGCCAATTCCAAAGGCAAGTTCACCTAGACGCACAGAAACGAAGGGCAGGGCTGTTTAAGGCAAGGTGAGCCCAAAGAAGTGAGAGGCCCGGGGTCTGACGCCCACCACCACCTACCCAGTTAGGAGCTTATGATCAGATCTCCCGTGGGATCATTTTCCTGGAACCCCCTCCTTTGGTCCACACTGTGGAGTCCTTGGCTCAGAGTACCTCCCACCCCCTGACCTCTGCTTCCGTGAGCACCTGGGGTCTCCCTGTCTGTGACTGTTCACCCGACATTCCTTATGAGGAACCAGTCGCAGTGGAGCAGCCCCCCTCGGCCCCGTGGCACCTACCCTCCCCCAGTATCCTTGTCACACCCGGCTCCCAGGGAGGCCCCACGAACTGGGGCTAGGGCAGGAGAGCAGGGATTTGGGAGGGATGCAGTTCAAGTGATGATACCCCCGAGTGATGATAAATCGCCATGATTTCATGTCAGCGTTGCCAGCAGCGTTTCCTTCAGCACGCCTCTGGAAGCGGGACTGGGCTGCTCTTTTAAAAGCTGACTGTCTTATTTTTTAAATATCTCTTTCCTTCCTTCCCACACCCCCCACCCCTTTCTCATTTGTTTCTGTTCTCAAACCTCCCCATGTGGCAAGGCCCTAGTATGGATTCTTTCAGCAAACAGTGAAGCCAGGACTTCGTGCCGTCAGCACGGCGGGCATCCATGGGGACTGTTGGTGGGGGACCTCTGGCACTGTCTGCAGGGTCCCTAGGTGCCAGCGTCCACCTTCCTTCTCCTGTCCTACTCTGACTACAGCACATGTTGCCAGGGGGACCTCTGGCACTGTCTGCAGGGCCCCTAGGTGCCAGCGTCCACCTTCCTTCTCCTGTCCTACTCTGACTACAGCACATGTTGCCAGAAGTCGCTAAGTGTCCTTCTGGGGACCGGCACTGATTTATGCTTCCCTGTGTGTCAGTTCAGGCCTGGGGAGTCCAAGGATGTGACTGTGACAAACTCCTGTCCTCAAGTGACTGAGGTCACTGATCCCGGTTACACAACATGGGCTGTGCAGGGCAGCAGGGAGCAGAGAAGCACAGTGATGCTGTCGGGGGTGGGGGACAACAGGGGACCCAGAGGCTGACCACGAGGGCAGGGCAGCTGCTTTTCCTCGGTATTCTCTAGAGCTTTGTAGTCTTTGTCTTAAATTGTAGTTCAAAAAATATTTGTCTGAAAGCTACCTTGAAGAAGAGCTAACTAATGCTAGTGTTTTAACATACAGTAGTTGAAAAATCGAGACTTTTCATGTTGATTAAAGGTCAAATTCATTACTTTTCCTAGGGCATATAAGTTTAATAACAAAGTATGTTCTGTTTCTTAATGAAACTACGCCCTGGGAATGGACATTTGGTTTCTACTGCTGGAAACTTAAACCGGTACAGTTTTTATTATTACAATAAAGAGCAGCTGCGGCGCGCCTGGCGGTCCAGCGGCCCCGCAGTCACTGCGTTCTGTTGCTGAGACGCGGCTCTGCGAGCCCAGCCGCGTTTCCTGGCATGGGCCTCAAAGAGCCATCACGTCAGCTTTGCTTTATGTTGTAATGCAATTACATTAGGAAATAGACTCTTTCTGATACAATTAAACTGCATTACAATATTTAAATTGTTTACATTTCTAATGTTGGAATTTTGAAACAATGCAGAGTGACACTAAAAAATTAATGAAAATGACTCCATGCATGACCTATAAAAACTAATTTTCATACTCTATAAAACTTTCTATTTTGGGGGAGGGATTTTCTGGCTTTGAATATAGAATTGAAGTTAATATGATTAATCTTCTATGAGTTTCCATTGGTTTATTATTGGCCTACTTTCATTTATCAGTTGTCAGCATGTTTGAGAAGAATTATGACCTTATTATTCATAATAAGTAGTTTTAAAAGTTCGTTCGGCATCGTAGGTCACAGGCGTTTTTGACCTTAATTACCTTAAGACCCATCAGTTTTTCTTTCGGTTTCCTGCTCAGTTTGCCGCCATCAGTGTCAGTGCGCCTGGCTGGCTGCCGGCTCTGCTGGGGCCCACAGGGAAGGGACTGAAAGACCAAGTGAGCTCCAGGGCAGCGGGACAGTGTCGCACGTGCTTGGTGATTGGACAGAGTCTGGCCCGGCAACAGAGTTAAGATTCGGAGACAAAAGATAAAGAAAGAATCCCGTCAAAGTTGTAGTCTTCGGTGAATTCCTTTGATGTATGTTTGGAAACCATCCTTCTGGAAGACAGAAACTGAGAGTGTTTATCTCTTTCTTTTTCCTTTTAACTATATGAGGGGACAGTTACTCACGTCTCTCCTTCCATGGGGCACGTGAATCTCTCACTCTGTCTCCCTATTTTAAGAGACACGTTAAAGCTCACTTTGTGCAGCAGGAGGTACTGAGTCGGCCAGAAAGTTCATTTAGTTTTTTCCATAGAGTGACTCTAGTACTACTTAGCTGTCTTTAATCTCATTCAAAACAATTTTGTTAGACTGCATCATGACAGCTGTCATCTCAGCGTGCATTTAAAGAAAAAACTTATCAAATTTTTGGTGAATTTTTGTGTAGTCATTTGAATATTGAATATGGAAGACGATAGGCAACATTTTCAGCATATTATGCTTTATTTCAAGAAAGGTAACAATGCAGCTGAAACACAAGAAAAGATTTGTGCAGTGTATGGAGAAAGTGCTGTGACTGATCAAATGTGTCAAAAGTGGTTTGCGAAGTTTCTTGGTACTACTGACGTTTTGGCCGAATAACCCTTTGCCATGGGACTGTCTTGTGCACTGGAAGATGTTTAACAGCGCCCCGGGCCTCTCCCCACTGGAAGCCAACAGTGGGAGGCAACCGACAGACTCAGGATGTCCAAATCAGTAAAGTCATTGGCGAACATGAAAAGTGTGTCTTTTATTTTACGGAAAAAACTAAATGGACTTTTTGGCCAGCCCAGTATGTTTAGTATTTCTTTTCTCTCAAAATAAATTCTTCTAATTTAATTATCAGAGATCAGCTTGTCAACTCTTAATTAGATTTCATTTTTATTCAGAGTAATATTAGTTCTTTAGAGGTCAGATTTATTTCTGAAGTAAAACTTCACTGATTTAAAAAAATCTTTGATACTTCTGGCAGAGTTGGTAAAAATTGTTTATAGTTTGGCAACTACAGGTATTAAAAAATAATGCTAAAATTCTAAGAGTCTATAGTTAGATTTTGCAAAAATATGTTGTAGTGTTTTTTATGAATAAAATACATAAGTTAAATGAGCTTTGACAATTTGCAGTAATTGCAGTTATGTCACTTGACAGTGAAAGGCAGGCCCCACAAGGCCCCGATGCACGTCCCTAGCTGCACACAGAGGTGGCGCAGTGTGCGCCCACCCCGGGCCCCAAAGGCTCCCCTGATTTTAATCGAGTCTCACCTGGAGCCATGTGCTTGTTTATATAAAAATTAGTTTACTAGTATTTTTACACTTAGGGTTTGTCAAAAGACATGATCACACCTTCCGCAGGTAATTGGGGGCGGTATTCACTGTGTGCCGGATTCACTGTGTGCTGGGCGGCAAGTCGGGAAGAAAACAGAGCCCAGTACGGTGGCTCTGTACGACCCAAGGGAGGACTGGAGCAAAGAGGGGACTTTGGTGCATGCTCGTTTTGAGAGGGCTAATAGCGATTCCAGAAAAGGCAGCCAGAAGCCCTCACTGGGGGGAAGGAACAACTGCGCGGGCTGTCACCTGAAGAAGGTCACGTGACCACTGAGGCCCTGGGCCTAGAGCTTCCCAGGAGGACACCTCACACGACTGCCCTGAGGGGACGCCCCGGGTGTGTCTGCCAGGGTGGCTAGAGTGTCCCGAGCTGGAGAAAGAGGAGCTGGAGAAAGAGAAGCGAGAGCCTGGGAGTGGTTGGGGGTTGGGGGGCAGCCATTCCTCTGGTGGTACGGGAAGCCATTGAGCCCAGGGGCCACCAGTCTGCTGTATTGCACAGGGCCACTCTGTGCTTTGGAAAGAATGGGATGAGGAGGGCACCCGTGCAGATGGGGTCCCGTCTAGGCCCCGGGAGCCACTGCCATGGGCAGGCGAGTGAGGATGCTGTCGCAGCCTGGTCAGCAGGAGCCCGGATCTGAATTGCTGGGGTCCAGGGTTAGAGCCACCTGGACCTTGGGAGAGGCGGGGAGGGAGGGCCTGCCTCTTTCTAAGGATGTTTTTGATGTTCGTTGGAAAGAGCCATCCTGCAAGCTTGTTGGTATTTTCTTTTAAAAATTTTATCCATTTCTTTTTAGAGAAAGGGGGAGGAAGGGAGACAGTTTTCATTTCATTTGCAGAGATTATTAAGGAGAAAGTTTTGGGAAAGTTTTCCTTTGGAAGTGCATGGATTAAATAATTCTAAGTAGAATGGCACACCATAATAGTGTATTAATAATTTAATTGTAAGATATACTACCGTAGTGTCTCAGGTATGTAAATCTTCACTCCTGTTTTCCATTTTCATTTGGATCCATACAAATTTTTGATCAACTTATCAGTTTTAAATAAAAAGCTGTAGTTCAATTTAGAGAGAAGAAACACTGTAATGGTATTGCATCTTCTAATCCATGTGTATGGTATATCTGTCCATTCGAGTATTCCTTAATTTGGATTTGCAGTGTCTTAAGTTTACAGTCTATAGACCTTAAACTTATTTTGCTAAAGTTATTTCTAGATAATTTATTCCTGTTGATGCTACTTTTTAAGTTCTTCTTCTGTATCAACTTAGATGATCATGTGGTTTTTTCCTTTATTCCGTTAACATGGCGTATCATGTTAACTGATGTTTGGATGTTAAACAAACATTACATTCCTAAAATAAGACAATCTTGATTGTGGTGCTTGTTCCTTTCTATACTTTGTTGACTTAACTTGCTACTGTTAAGTTAAGGATTTGTACCCTGCATCCATGAGGCATGTCGGTCTCTGACATCAGGGTAAAATGCTTCCTTACATAGGCTGGGAGGTCATCCCTCCTGCTGTGGGGTTGGTATTATTTTCTTCTTAAACAGAATATAATTCACTGGTGGAACTGTGTGTTTGTGTGTGTGTGTGTGTGTGCGCGCGTGCACATACATGAAGGTCAGTCCGGAAACAGTCCAGCCATTGTTAATATAATGAGACAGTTTGTGCCACATCGATGTAACCTGGCAGCCAAGGAGAGTGGAGTGGAATGCACATGCGTGAACAGTAATGACTTTATTGTGCTAGTCAGTGGGGGCGGCATACGCCGTTGAGTGAGCACGTGTACTCTGTGGCTGTGGCATTTCAAAAGGATTGAGTAGAGTAACAGATCTGCATCAGATTTTACGTTGAGCTTGAACACTCCTCTGCAGAAACTATTCAGATGATTCAGGAAGCTTTTGTGGACGATGCAGTGAGTGCAGTGCAAATAAAAGTGTGAAACAAATGCTTCAAAGGTGGTCGAGAATCTGTTCAAAGTGATCCACGTTCTGGAAGGCCTGCAACGGGCCGAACACCTGAGAATGTTGAACGCGTACGGGCTGTAGTCAGCAAAGATTGGCGGCTGACGGTGCAAGAACTGGAAACCGGGCTGGGGATTCCAAAAACTACTGTGTCTGAGAGTTTGACACAGGATCGTGGCGTGAAATGTGTGGTGGCAAAATTTGTTCCTCAGCTTCTGCCACCAGAGCAGAAGGAACATCATGCTGCAGTTGCTAAGAACTCCATTCAAACCTCTGTCAAAGACCCAGATTTCCCCAAGAAGGTCAGCGCGGGAGATGAATTGTGGGTCTAGGGCTCTGATCTAAATGAAGGCCCAGCGCCCCAGTGGAAGTTGTCTGGTTTTCCACATCCGAAGAAAGGCGCGGCAAAGTCACAGCAAGATCAAGGCCATGTTAACTGTGTTTCTTGATTGGGGAGGTGCTGTCCGTCATGAGCATGCCCCTCCAGGCCCGTTACTAAGGAGCGCTACGTCAGTGCTCTTCACTGGCTGGGAGACGCAGTACGGCAAAATCGGCCGCAGCTATTGGCAGCTTCATCATGACAATGCGCCCGCTCGTGTATCATGTCTCCTGCAGTGATTTTTGGCAAAACAGGAAATCACCCAGGCGACTCAACCCCCGCTACAGCGCAGATTTGGTGCTCTGAGACTTCTGGCTTTTCCCAAAACTAGAATCACCTTTGAAAGGGAAGAGATTTCAAACCGTTGATAAGATTCCAGAAAAATACGATGGGGCAGCTGATGGCGATTGGGAGAACGGTGCCTACTTTGAAGGGGACTGAGGTGTCATTGTCCTATGTACAATGCTACTTGTATCTATGTTGAACGCTGGGTACCTTTTGGGAAGACATTTTATACAAGCATACACATATGTTTGTGTTTTTATATGTATATGTTTTATATTTATATTATATACTTCCATATAAGTGTAAAATGGATAAAATATAACAACAGCTGATTCTGAGCAGTAGTGCTCGCCATCCAGCCTTTCACAGGCTTCTTCTCCTTCAGCTATTTCTGCTCATTGAGCCTTTGATATTAATATCTTTTAACCACTATTCCACTCAGTTTAATGGCCTTTCAAACTTACACGTATCTCTGTTCACTCTTTTGCATTTTTTTTTACTATTTTAAAACTTAAAATACTGTTTTTGAGGATATTATTGCACCAACTAAAGGGATGTAAGTTGTTTGGATTGGGAATCCCTGCCACTGTGGACTGAATTGCATCCCCCAAATTGGTGTGTTGAAGCACTGATCTCCAGTGGGACTGCACGTGGAGTAAGGAAGTGATTACAGGTGAACGAGGCCAGGAGAGTGGGCCCCTGTCCCATGGGATCAGTGTCTTTATGAGAGGAGACCCAGGGCGCTAGTGGTTTTTTTCCATCTATGGTGACAGCCAGAGACGTGCCTCTCCAGGATCTAGACCCCACTGGAACCGTGGCCAGGGACTTCCCAGCTGCCAGGGCTGTGAGAACTTGAATCCTGTCACGTAAGCCACCCCGTCTGTGGTGCTTTGTTACAGGGACCCAGGCTGGTGGAGACACCTGCTTGATGTTCTCACCTCAGGAATGTGTTTCCTCATTGTGCTGTCAGGTGGTTGGATTCCCATAGGGTCTTCCGCATCTGCCTTCCCAGGAGCACTGCATGGGATGCAGGCTATGTCTGCCGAGGGGCTGTGGCAGCCAGCCATCCGGTACCTGTTCTCACAGACTCTCGCTGCTTTGGTACCCTTCACCCCAGCAGGCGCCTTCCCTCAGGTGGTTCATGCACGGGGTCCCTCTGGTGGCGATGTGAGATTGGCAGAGTGGAGACGGACTCTCCTGAGTTTGTACTGCCATTAAACAGAGTAACATTGATTGCTTACAAAGTAATAGATGTTGACAGCTGTTGGTGGTTGTGCTTTTTGTTCAGCTGGTTACAGGCATTGTTTGGGACCTGTATTTCATTCCTCATTTCTCTCAACCGAATTAATGATAAAAGTCAGCCAACTTTCAAAGGTGTATTAGCGTTCTATTTTTGCATATCAAATTATCACAAATTTAGAGGCTTAAAGCAATGCCACGGTCTGTAGACCAATAGTCTGTAGTCTGGCACTGTGACTTCTTTTTTTTTTTTTTTTTGCTCTGCATATCACAAAACTGAAATTAAGGCATTAGGTGTACTGAGTTCTCATCAGGAGGCCCCGAGGAATGCTTTGCTTCCAGACCCATCCTTGTCACTGGCAGATTTCAGTTCCTTGTGGTTGTAGGACGGAGGTTCCCATTTCATTGCTGGCTGTCGGCGTGGGACATCTCTCAGTTCCCAGGGCTTGGCTGCACTCCCTGACACAGGCTTCCTGTGTCCTGGCCAGCAGTGGGGCTTTGAATCTTATGGTGCTTCAAATTCTGGACGTCCTCTTCTGTCACCAGTAGGAGACAGTCCTCTGATCTTGAAGGGCCGATGTAATTAGGTGGGACCCAACTGGGAAGTCGCTGTATTTTAAGGCCATTCTGCACTTTGACATAACCTAATCACAAGAGTCAAACCCATCGTCTCCACAGTCCTGTAGATTGTGCAGGGGGTGTACACCAGGGGGAATCTTGGGGGCACCTTAGAATTCGACCCATCACAGAAGATGGGATTTAGCAGAGGATTCACTATACAGTCCAACTGAAGAATATGTATACGTGTTTTTTATTATTTTAGAGTGACTTAGTCTTTCTAATGAGACTGTATACAGGTTTTTTCCATGATTTCCAAAAGTCATGCAAGGCAAAGGTGGGAACGCACATTTTCTTTCGCCACGTGGGAGGCAGTTCAGTAGTCCTGGGAACCTGACCTGTTTGAAACCTGCGGTCCATGTGGATGACTTCTGCAGGCGCCCCCCCGCCCCCCCCACAGTGCCTTCTCCTGAGGGGTGGACCTGCGCTTGCTGCTGGCTGCTGGAAGGCGCCGTTTGGGGAGCCCCAGCGTCAGCCGCAGCTCGGACCGTTCCCTTGGCCGTGAGTCCCTGCATTTCACACCCTGCCAGTCGCCTGAGCTGGGAATGAGGAGCCGCCTTTGCCAGGACCTGCTGCCCCCTCGTCTGTTTTACTTTGTCACCATTTCTGTTGGCTAGCCTTACCCAGCATTCAAGATAATTTTAAAGTTCCATAAGGCTAAGGATACTCTTTACTGTGTATCAGCTGCAGAGATACGCCTGGTTCCTCGTAGCTCTCGGCGAATGTTTACCGAGTGAGTAAAGGAACCTCGCTGTGCGGAGCCGACTGGGGCCGACACACTTGAGGCTCACTTAGCGCACCTCACTAGCCTTTCAGCTCGGTTGCCTGGCTGCCCACTTTCCTGTCGCGTGGCTCTTTCTGCCCTTGCTTGTCTTAGAGCCTAGCGTCGTGCCCGGCGCCGTAAGCCTTCAGTGACGCTTTGGAGTGAATTACTGCACTGACTGGAGAAGTACAAACAGCGATGTGCTTTGTAGGGGGAGTCTAGAAAAATGCCATTTCTTGATCTACTTATAATTTTTAAGATGGTGTGTTTTGCAGCAGAGAAAGAAAATGAAAACTATTATTTATTTTCTTTGTTTCAAAAATCTGTATAAATATCATGATTTAAAAAAATACCATTTGACAAGTAATAAAAGGAAATGATTTATAGAAATCTTTAACACAGGGCATTGGTATACATTCACCTTTAGGGTATAATTCTTTTAAACTTAGATGAATGAAAATACTGATGTGTGAATACTTAAAAAAATATTTCACCAGGATATTAAGTGACCATTAAAAATGACAGTTGTTATTCTGCTTATCTTATCTAAATCCCATTTTAAAACCCTGAGGTTATTAATTTTAAATCTAGCTGTATAGTTATTTTGCTACTATTTTTGGTATCTCTTTTCTCAGTATTTCTCTTCTCTTTGTTTCGCCAGATTACATTGCATCACATAAAACCTATAGCCTTTCCTTTCTAAAGTATTTTAAAGCTTTCTTAAAACATTATGTTCTACTACAAGGTTTATTTCTATGGCACTGTTTATCTCGAATTTTTTAAGCCATTTTTGCAAATGCTGCACTGAAAATCTCCGTGTGTAGCGGCAACTTTAAATTCTTCTTGCTGCTGTCGCTCTGAGGGCGTAGGTTGTACTTGCTCTCGGCAGCTCAGACGTTTGTCCGCAGGCCCTGCGCCTGCGTTGTGCCTGAGGTGCAGCACAGACGTGGTTGGTGTTAGGGCTCACCTGCATTTAGCGCCTGTCGTGCAGTGTTTGAGCAGTCACTTCTACTTTTGGGTGACAGAGTTTTAGTCATTTGGTTAGAGCTGCCCTGTGGATTGTAAACAGCATATTGATTCTATCTGCTTTTCTCCAGAGTCAGGGAGTGCCCTGCCCTCCTGCCTTTAATCCAAATCAAGCGCTCCAGCCCTTGAGCCATTTGAACCACAGCACCGTCATCCGAACAGGGAGCTTTGTCCTTCCAGCTGTCTCCAAGGCAAAAGCCTTGAACTACCGTGGGTCACTTCTGCCTTTGCTGCTAGTCTGCTTTTAGTCCCTCCCTGTTTGCACCCGTCTTCTGACTCATTGACTCTTTCCTCCAGGACAGCTCTCCAGTTCTGGTACAGACTGGCCTCGACCTCACTTCCCCCCAGCACTCTGTGGGGTGGTGTTTTATACGTGCCCTTGGACTTCATATTCTTTGCATGTGCCGTGTCCCGACGATTACTGGCCCCGTCCTGTGTGTATGTGTGAGAACAGGAGACTGAGAGGGTTACATGAGTTTCCACTTGAGCGTGCATCTGGTGACTTTGAACCTGGAAGACCAGGACATGCCGTCTCCCACCAGGGCTTTGGATTTGAGTCAGAGTGCTGAGAGTCTGAAGTCCCTTACGCTGCACAACCTGTGCCTGACCGTTTGCCTCCAGTTCTGACTTCACTTTGGAGGTGTAATTTTCGGAGTCCCAGAAAAGATAAATTTTGGTGTACTTAAGCTTACTCTTGCAGTTCTACTCAAAAACCCTTGTTTTCACCTTTTTCTTATCACTTCAAGGAGAGGTAAGTTTTTATTTGGCTTTCCCAGTTAAAGAAACTTCCGTTGGTGTCCTCAGCCAGAGGGAGCACAGCAGCGTGGGATTTACCTTCCGGTAGATGCAGCTCGCGCGCGTTCAGAATGACGCTCCTCTGCAGCCAGGACGCCCCTCTGGCTGTTCGTCCGCGTGGGGCAAGGGACCGGCTCTGTGGGCCAGAACCCTGGCAGTGCGCTCCATGCAGGTGCCTCGAGTGGCCGCTTTTTAGGTCGTAGACAAACCTTGCTTCAGTAGGGAGGTACTGGATGGGAGGAGGTTATTTACGTGAGATGGACGGGCAGGTAGAAGGCAAGGATACTCATAAGGCACAAACATGTTTTCAGCTCAATTGAGATTATTGACTTATAAAATGTAAGCTTAATATGTACAGCCTGCTGATTTCATACACATACAGAGTGAGAAACAGTTACCACAATAAGGTTAGTTAACACCCTCATCCCCTCACATAATTACCTTTCTGTGGGGTGATGACTTTAAGGTCTACGCTGTTAACAGCTGTCAAGTATACAAGGCAGGCTGTTGATTACACTCGCCCTGCTCTGCCTTAGTCTCCAGACTTCTGTACCTCGGGGCCGCAAGCCTGTGCCCTTTGACCTACATCTTCCCATCTCTCCCCCTCCCACCCCTGACAGCCACTGTCGTGTTCCATGTTACTTTGACTCCAGCTGTTTTAGATTCCACGTGTAAATGAAATCCTATGCATTTATCTTTCTCACTTTGACTTAATGTAACTTAGCATAGTGCCCTCAGGTCCATCCGTATTACTGCAAAAAGCAGGATTTCCTTCTTTGTGGCTGAATAATACTCCATTGTGTGAGTGTATTTAACAGATTTTTACATTTATACTTTGATGTAAAATGTATAATATAATTTCAGATTGGGAAATAATGCTGGTCAGTAGCAAGTCCATTGAGACATAATAGCTCAGACAGGAGAGAGTGTCATAAGAGTCCCTTTGGCTTTAAGAGGTGAACTCTTGGGCATCTCTGTGTTCCAACTTTAATTACTGCTTCTCTGGCCAACAGAGAAGTAGGTCAGTCACTGCTCTGTGCCATTGTCCTTTTTGATACTCCGGTGATTATAATTTAATTGTTTGGCAAATACCTCTTGAGCATTCACTCTGTGCCGGATACATGAGGCTCTGAGAGTTCAGTGGGCTGCTCCCTGTCGCCTCTACAGTGTAGCATCCCGTGTGGAGAGAACGTTCGGCGGGGCCGACTGTGACTGACACGGGCTCCCTGGTGTTTTATCCTTTGCTAGAGAAGAAGGGTGAGAGGTGCATGTCTCGTGGGGAGAAGGCGTGTCAAGTTGAATTTTGGGTTCTGAAAGCCTACTTCACCGATTTTAAATCTCTTCCCCTGCTAATCCTCATTTGCTTTTGGATAAAGAAAGGTTGTATGTGGAAGCAGATATGCGACCTGGAAGAACAATTACATGCAGCGTGTGTGAAGACACAAGCACATGCCCCCTCACACACACGCACTTGCACACGTGCGCACGGGCAGCCCAGTCGGAAGGCTGCCATCAAGCAGCATGAGTCTAGCTGCTGCTTAGTATGACGTGAGAGAAGCTGTTTTGTTTAAACTTGACATACTTTGCTATTAAGCTGCTAAATTCATTTGTTTTTATAACTATACTTTTAGAAACTTTACTGACATATATTTTGGAACTGTCTTTTGATACTAATAACTTTTAAAGTAAACTTGTACATGGACCTGTCTCCTGGGCAGTTGAATTGCGCGGTCACCTGGGACCGGGGAGGACCCGTGAAGTGCGCCGGGCTGCCCGCCCCCCGCCCTCTCTGTCCCAGGACAGCGCGCTCTCCAGCTAACCCGGCGCCGTCACAGAAGCGCGTGTTGCCTAATGCCTGCCTGCGGCCCGACTGCCGTCCGGCAGTGTTAGCTCCGGTTTGGCGCCCTGGGTTCACGCCTCGAAAGAAGAAAGTGGAATCAAAGAAGCCGCCCAGACCCTTAGCCTTTTACTTTATGGCACTCAGATTAGACAGCAGTGGTGTCCACCGGGAGTCGCGCGCTCTTCCGACTGAACATCTGCAGTCACCCGGTACTCGTAGCACACACACGCCAGCCCTCTCAGTCCAGGCTGTTCTTTGACAGTCGAGCTGCTACAGCACAACAGTAGCATGACAAGCATTTTTCTTTTTTTATCATGCTCTATATTAGAGTTGCCCTAAGACTGTAAGAAACTGGAAGTTGTTTACTTATTCACACCTAGAGTAAACACATAGGAAATTATAAGACTGAGACAATTATTATGATAAATTAGAAAAAAGATTATTAGTCATGTATACCTTAAATTTTAAAATATACAGTTTCTTTTAATCTAGCTGAGGTTAGCTATAGTAAGATAATGGGGTTGTAGGCTTTCCCCCCCTTTTCTGTGATGGGGCAGGAACAGGGGGCTTGATGATAAGGCACCAAATTCGGAAGAATTCTTTTCAGATCCAAAAGGCCGGGTTAGGGCGCCACAGGGCTCCGTGGCGCGCGACTCCGGACTAGAGCTCCCGTGACGGAGGACGAGGGCTCTCGCCGCATGCTTTTGATTGTGTTTTCCCCCAAAGAACACAGATACATATTGGGGATCTTATCCACAAATTAAGATGGTAGAATGGATACTTGAAATGTTGTGCATTGAAAAATTTCTAACAAAAAAAATTTCAAACAATAGATCTTTTAGTACTTAGGAATTAAAAAATATTCCTCTGAATGAGAAAAGCAGTTATTTTCAGCCTTTGATTTGAAAGTGGTTTTCTAAATTTTTGTGAA
Organism: Mormoops blainvillei; assembly: GCA_004026545.1. Taxonomy (NCBI): domain Eukaryota; kingdom Metazoa; phylum Chordata; class Mammalia; order Chiroptera; family Mormoopidae; genus Mormoops; species Mormoops blainvillei. The sequence continues at coordinate 24,783 of PVJD01006651.1, read as the reverse complement.
TATTAAAATAAGATTTCAGAAATATTGAAGAATAAATACTTCAGCATGCAGATCTCATTTTATAATAACAATTTGTCATAAAGACACTTTTAAAGACACCTGAAGTGTCTTTACAGAATAAGTATCCAATGGGCAACGTGGCCAGAGAGAAGAATATTTAAAACACAGAATGGCCCTGGCTGGTGTGGTTCAGTGGGATGGGCATTATTCTGCAAACTGAAGGGTCGCCAGTTCGATCCCCAGTCAGGGCACATGCCTGGGTTGCAGGTTCGGTCCCAGGTTGGGGCGTGTGTGAGGGCAACTGATCGATGTTTCTCTCACACTGATGCTTCTCTCCCTCTCTTTCTCCTTCCGTTCCCCTCTCTCTAAAAATAAATAAATAAAAATCTTTAAAAATAAAATACAGAATTTGTTCTTGTGTAGTAAGATATATAAAGGGGGGAAAATCCCCTGTATCTGTTCATAGCACTCATGCACTGCCCGTGTGTGTGCTGTGTGATAAACGTGATTATGTGATCTCAGTCTGCCCATCATTCCTGGAACCGAAACACTGCTGCCCACTACAAGGAAGTGCCCGCTGAGGAGCACTGTCTGCGCCCAGACCTGGCCTGAAGGCATACAGGCGAAGCTGAGGCCCCTGCCCCCAGAGGGAAAGGAAGTCTTCCGGAGCTGCTGGGATCTTGTCTCAGTGTCTGGGATATCCGCTGGAAGAGGCTTCTCCCACTGCCCGAAGGATGGGGCAGTCAAGTTCCAGTTAGGATAATAAGTACAATGGAAGAAAAAGGTCAAGTTTGTCCAAATACTTAATTTCATACTAATACTATTATTTTTAGTTGCTTGTCCTTAGGAGAATGCTACTGAACCAACTTGTGAAAACGGCTAAATAAAGGGGAGCACATTAAACATTTTTCCTGTGCTATCTTTATGAATTCACCAAACAGTAGGTGGGGTGAAGTTTCTCTTTTATTATTCCAGTAATAAATGAAAAAGCATTGTGGAATTAGGAAACCACCATTTTCAAGCCCTAATGAACGACTTAGGAACTTTTGCATCATTGGTGCTGTTAACATCACAGCCAGCCAGCCACACAGCGCGACCCTTCTGACAGAAAGCAAGACCACGTATACGAGTCGCCTCCCAACCCCCACATTTAATCACCATCTGTCAGGTCTCCAGATTTAGTTTCAGTTTTCAGGAAACGCAGAGGGCAGATGAACATGCTAAACAACATGATAGAGGTAAAGTCAGAAAATTCCAGACTGTAGAAAACCACAGGACGAAAGATCTGTTTTCCTTGGTAATAAATTATAATACGGAAAACACAAGGGATGAAGGGGGAAACTACAGGAGAGAAGAAACCTTTGAAAAATATGAAACCACTCCACTTGCAGCATGTTGCACCTTACCTGGGTTCACGTTCACAAAACAACCTGTGCAGAAAACCGAGGGTGAGAAACTTGAACATTTGAATTATTTGGTGGTATTAAAAGATTTATTAATTTTTCGTGTATATAATATCATTTGTGATTAGACTAGTTCTTGTCATTTAGAGACACACATCGACATGTATGACTGCTGAAGGATGTCTGCGATTCGCTTCAAAGTCGCGTCAGAGGAGAGTGCGCGCAGGTGCAGATGGAAAACTCTGGCTCTGCGTTGATAACTTGAAGCTGAATGTTGAGGCCATTATGTCTTGTGCGGTTCTGCAAAGGGTTAGACTTTTATACAAGCATGTGTGTACGCACACGCTCAAATCTCCATCGGGAAAAGCTGAGTTTGTGGGTTGCAGACAGAAGAATCAAAGGGGTAGTATAATAGCACGTTACTACGTCATTAGAAGTTTGTAAGACGTCTCTGTGAATACAGAAGAAAGTAGCCTCAATGTTATCAGATTAAAAACTAAAAAGGTGAAAAGTGCCTGATTTATGTTACTGTTTTGTTTCGATATTTTGCATCTTTGTGCACTGACACCCGGAAGAAGCCGATCCTTGATCCTTCCCACGGAGCCCTGTGGGTCAGTAACTGAGCGTTGGAGTGGGAGTTACTGCCGGGGCTTTGATCTGTGTCCTGAAAGGCATTATTCAGCATCAGAATGGAGCTGTTCTTTATGTGTCCCCCAGGTTGTCAGCTACACCAGCTGCAGAAGCCATTATCTTTACTAAAATATTTATCAGCCTTTTATTTTGCCCTTTGTTGTGTGCTCTCAGGGACAGTGTCACACCTAACCTGTCACATGGACCTCTCTGCTTTTTAGCTTTGGTTTTGTTTGGATTGTAACCCTTTGTGACATTTGTAGTGTGCATTGCAAAAACTAATGAAGTTCTCCCAGCCCTCCCTGGCTTAGTGTGTTCCTTCTCTCTGTCAGTGTTCCCGTGAGCACCATCCGTCTCAGCGACATTACCTGGCCCTACTTGGGAGTACCCGTCACATGTTGGGAAATGCAATAAAGATGAAACACAGTCAATCCAGTTATCTATTAAATTAATCTCATAATTTGTTTGCCCCGTAGCAAAATGTTGCATAGAGGAGAGAATGTAGTTTATTAGAAGTGAAGTGTATTAAAATGTATTACAGGTTCAGAGGTGCATGTTACCTTGAAATAGGCATTTCTCTTAGTATATATCTGTATGATACGTTGCGTAGATTGTAGGTGGCACATTTTTAATCATTAGATGCTAGTGTGTGCCAGTGACAAAATTCTGACCTGACCCCACTGCTCTCATTGGGCTCGTTCTCAAAGAAACACCAGGTCTTTTACTGACATAAACAAAATGTATAGGCCATGGAATGCTATGGAAGCATTGAGCCAAACTTCAATGAAAACAAAAGGAAACTCTTGTCATCCATACATCTGCCCTTGTGTGGCAATGTGGGTGGCTGGTGTTTCAGGGTCTTGTTCTGGGTTGCTTCTGTGTTGGCTTACAGGCCCTCAGCAAAGCTGGATGTTAATAGGAAGCGAAAGTGGGTAAAATATTAGAAAAGTATGGGGTACATTGCTTTCGATGGCTAAGGAACGTGAGCATATGTTAAATGCTAAAATAAAAGTCGAAGTTTTAGAAAACTTGGAGTTGTGATTAAAGAAATAAGTTACAAACTTGTGATGTGAGCCTTTGGACAAATGCAAGAGTTGGCTCCATGTAGGTGAAACATGGCTTTTTGGTGCTATTATTAAATGTACAGGCAAAAGTGCCACATGTGGTTAATCTGATTGAAATACTGTGATGACCCTGTAAGGAGATACTCTTGTTTTTCCCATTCCCACTAAAATCCCATTCCTGTACAGCAGGAAACCAGGCTTTTATGCCCAGGTGAGCAGGTGAAATGCTGTACAGTTCATCCCCATGATGTAATTCCTCTTCCTACCATTTCGTTGAAGGAGATATTTTCATGAGATGTGAATGGTAATTAGAAAATTATACTTACATCTTTTGAGACATTTAACACAGAAAGCCATGTGATAACTTTTGGCCTTCTAAATGGAGTTTACTACCAAAATATATTCATTCTTTTTTACATACATAAACCTAAGATTTGATTAATTTATTTAGTGTAGAAGTTCACTTAAGACGACATAACTCATTCATGACTCAGTTGATACTTAAATATTTAGTGTTGACCAATTTGCACAAAGTAATTGTAAGGAGTGGGGAGTTGTACTCTAGTTTCTTGAGGACAAAGTATCTACATAAATTACAGTTCTTCACAGGAGACTGGCCTGATCTCTGTGTATTCCAGCCAGTCCTTGATCTCAGTATGGACTCGTGGACTATCTCAGTCCGTTTAGGCTTCTCTAACAGAAAATCAGAAACTCGGTAGCTTATGAACAGCAGAAACTTATTTCTTGCAGTCGCAGAGGCAGGGAAGCCCAAGGTCACAGTGCCGGCCTGACCGGGAGAGAGTCCTCCCTCTTCAAGGTGCAGGCTTGCCTGTCCTCACCTCGTCTGGGGTCACTCTGCAGCCACTCTCCTGAGGCACGACTGACTTCCAGAGGGTACCGCCCCCAACCTAGGCACCTCCAGAGGCTCCGCTTACTAATACCATTGCCTCTGGGGATTAGGATCCTAACGTGTGAATTTTGGGGAGGGGCACAGACCTTCCGACGACAGCATGGACCTTTATTACATTCTTTGCATAATAACCCAGTACTTGTTTCTTTTGTTATTCAAATCATCCCAGTTTTGAACCATTGGGAGTGGCCTCAGCCAGCAGCTGTGTCCTTCATCCTACTGTGCCACCCTGAGTGTGTGCACGCGCGTGCGCCCTTCTCCCTGCCTTCCTCTCTGGTGTCGTTCTGGGTGACTGGGCTCAGTCTAGGTGGCAGTTGCTGCTCCTGCCCTGCGATTGGCCACTCCTCCAAGGAACGTTTCCTGCAGTTGGAAAGGAAGGGCGTTAGAAACCAAGATCCGGTGCTGTGTGTGTGCTTGGCGCTGGGGCGTCACTGCTTCTGGGCATTCACAGCTGACGTCGCGAGGAAATATGTGTGCACATAGTGACCTGAGCTTGTACACGCATGTACCAGTGTTTCTGTGTGGGGCCCTTTGTAGCTACAGTCAACTAAATAGGAGTTCATACTGACATCTGAAACTGTAATTCAGTTATCACCATGTAGACCATTCTAGACTCCTCTTGCTTGTATGTAACGTCCCATGGAGTCTACCACTGAGAAACCGCATTCCCGCCGTCCCCTTACTTAATTGCTCGGTTCCAGTGCGCATGAATAGTAGCACCGGGATTGTTGGACCTGACGCCACCTTGCCAGGTGGAGTGTAATACAGTGAGGGCATGCAGTTTCTCCGGCCTTGGGTCTGCCAGACCCCACTCCTTCCCGTAGTTTCGTGCGCAGCACCTTCTCCACGAGGTGCTTTCCTTCAGCGAGGCTGCTTCATGCATTCACGTTATTTTGTCACATTCTGACTTCATCCTGGGACACCCGTACCTTCCAGAGAGTTTAACATTTGTGTACGTTAATGTTTATTTTTGTGCCATAAAGTTTTATGGGCTTTTGCCACATGTGCAGTGTCATGTGTTCCCCTTTAATGGTGTTATACAGAACGATGTCACCTCCCTGCAAGGGGCCCAGTCAGCCTTCCTCCGCTCCCCTCCCCTCGAACGCCGGGCAACCACTGGTCTTTGTGCTCTTTCTCCCTGTAGCGTTGCTTTTCCCAGAATGCTGTATAATCAGGGTTCTACGTGTGCAGCCGTTTCAGACTTTGCACACAGCAGCGTGCACTTTAGAGTAATCCATGTCTTTTATGGCTAGTTGGCTCATTTCTCTTCATTGCCAAATCATATTGAATCACGTGGATGTGCCACGGCTTCGTGTCCACTTGCCTGTTGTCAGGCTCCGTGGTAGTGGCCGCTTTGGGTGATTGGTTGTGAGTGGAGCTGCTGTAGACAGCCACGTGCGGGTTTGTGTGTGGACACCAGTCTTCCTATTGGGTGGTTGACGGCCTAGCAGTGTGACCACTGGGGCGTGTGGGAAGGCCATAGTTAGCTGCGTGAGACATTGCCAGAGTCTCCCAGAGTGACGACTGTTTTGCATCCTTACCATCGGTGAGCGAGAATTCTTGTTGCTCTGCTTCCTCACGGATGTCCGATACGCGGCTTCTTTAGTGACAGCCGTTCTAATAGGTATGCAGTGAGATCTCCTTTTTTATTTTCCCTGCAGCTCATTAATGGGAATCGAGTATCTTTTCACATGCTTATTTGCCATACCGTTACCTTCTTTGGGAAAGTGTCTGTTCAGATCTTTAATTGGGTTGTTTTTCTTCTTGTTGAGTTTTAAGCATTCTTTGTATATTTTATCAGATATGTATTTTTGTAATTTGGCAAATAAGACTTGTATAATAATACACTGAGATGAAATGAGATGACAAAGAGGGATGAGTCAATTATGACTTTATATTTTCAACCTGGGTTTCTGAGAAAATAGGGAGTAACAGAAAAAGGAAAGTTGAGAGTTAAAATCACTTTGGGAAGAAGTGGCAGGAGATGATTCACTTAGTTTTGAGTCAAGATGGAGCTTGAGGTGGCGGAAGAATATCTAAGGCCTAGAGTTAAAAAATATACCAACACTCCCGACTGAGATTTTGCTGTCACCGCCATCGATAACTGAAGAGGAGGCAAAGTAATGCGCAAATAGGAAGTTAGGACAAGAGCTGCACAGCGTTGTGTCACATAGGCGATGGAAGGACACTTAAAGAAGGAACCAGATATCAGATCCCTGCTGCTGTGGGGACACAATCAAAGAGGGTATGAAGTGAGCGTTGCCTGTCTTCTGGAAGGTCAAGTCAGCTGTCAGCTCCTTTTGACATCCTGTGCCTTTGTGTCTGGGGCTGGAACTGGCTCTGTCAGGGGGGTTCTCTCCCACTTTCGGGAGTCTCTCATGCTTAACACATTGTGGAATTTTGTAAATAGAATTTTCAGGGTGAACACAGATGGGGTCTCATTTTTTAAAAATCTATTAAAATACTCATCTGTATAAACCTGTATTTCTCTATTTCTGTATCTCCAGCTAAATACATTGTTGAGGTGGGCTGGTTAAGGACTGGGCTCATGGGGAGAACCCACCTACCTTCTCAGTCATACCCTTCTGCTGTAGGATCCGAATGACCACAGCTCTGTCCCTGCGGAATTGACGCCCGGGACTCTGGGCCTTGTCCGGGGCTGACATGTACAGTCTGTGTCCTGGAGTCATAAAGATTTGCTTCTTTTCTTTCTTTTTGCATCTTGAAGTGTAGTTTTCCATTGTCTTTTTCACCTACCCATCCCCAAGGATGGTAACATACTGAATAACTTAACAGGGCAGATACAGTAATAGAAACAATAAGCCACACCAAGTAATGATTATCGATAGTCTCTGGCATACCAGCATGAAGCCCCAAGTGCAATTTTACATACTCAATATGAGAACATTTAAAGGTACCCTGAAAAGCCTATGTGTATTAAAGCACAGTTATCATTAAACTAGGAAAATTATTTGGGGGAAACAAACTACATACACAGAATATCAGTGAACAAATTTCAAGATCATTCTGAACCGACAGCAATTGGATTTAGTGCCCCTGAAGCAAAGTAAAGTTTGTGTGGTGAACAATAAGTGCTAAGAACTTACTCATTAAACATTTGTTAGGCTCTAAAAGGTACCAGTGGCGTATTTTTCTGTTTTCGTGCTTTACTAGAGTTTCATTTGCCTTGAGTATCAAATCTGTGATAGCTGTTTACACACAACAAATAAGTACTTTGTGGGGCGTGACTGCACAGCTGGAACATGGCATCAGTCCAGATGTGACATTGAAATCTACTGGTGGAAAACAGCTGTCTCATGATGTAATGTCTGTAGTTTTAAATCACTGATGCTCTAATTTCTGTTTTTACTGTTGTTTACAGTGGTAACGTGTATAACAGAAAATTACCATTTTAGCCATTTCAGGTGTGCCCTTCAGGGGCACTAATTGTACTCACAAAACTTACAACTGTCACTTTGTCTACTTCCAAGATCGGCCTTCTCTCAAAATAGAAACTGTACCCATTAAGCAGCAGTTCCCCACTCTCCTCGTCCCAAGCCCCTGGGAACCCTTAATCTACTTTGTCTCTGTGAGTTTGCCTGTTCTAGACATTTCATGTAAGTGGAGCCGTGGAAGAGTCGTCCCTTGTGTCTGTCTCATTGTACTTGTTGTCGGGACCCTCCCGTTGTAGCACGTGTCAGACCACTGTTCCGCGTCTGGCTGAGTGATACTCCATCGTGTGTGCGCACATCCTTCTGTTCTTTTTATGCTTGTATTTTAAGTCAGTCAGTATAATGATACCTTTATTCTTTTCAACTCTTTTACAGGTTTGACAGATGAAAAAGTGAAGGCATATCTCTCTCTTCACCCCCAGGTATTAGATGAATTTGTTTCTGAGAGCGTTAGCGCAGAGACGGTGGAGAAATGGCTGAAGAGGAAGAACAACAAAGCCGAAGGTACGAGCTCATTCATGCTGAGTGTGGACTGTGTCCCACTTCATGGCGACAGAAACCGCCACTCGGTCCCTGTTGGCAGGCGGAAATGAAGTTGACAGATGCTAGCGTTTTCATTTTGCGATGGTTTTATTCTGTTTAAAGAGAGAAAAAGTTAGAATCAGGGAGAATAAACACACGAGAAAGATCCTTGCCTAAAAATAAATCTTGGCAAATAATTCTTGAAAATTTAAATACATTGAAAAATGCAGTATTAGACTTGGTTGGTTGTGTTTAATGATTATGATTAATGATTCCAAAAATAATCTTTATATTGCAAAGCTATATTTATGTTAATATATTTTACAAAAAGAAGTCTTCGAACAGTTTTTATATGTGCTCTGTAGGAAAAGACCTGTTGACTTTGCATTAAACTTTTCACTCACATTCGTACACGGAAGAAGCAGTTCTGTTGGTGAAGAAGGAAATGTGGGCTTGAAGGGCCTGAAGTCAAGTAAATTTCCCGCCACATTGAATACATATGTCAATATGCAGGGTTTGAATATTGTAGTGTACTTTTGTTTTTAAGTGGATTATATTTGGCCAGACATTCATTTCTAAGAATATCGTTTTAGAGTAGAGATTAATTTAAAATTTGATTTCAACTATATGAAGACCTTTTATATTAAAAACACTAAAATAGATACTCTTTTTTCTGGAAATTTATTTAGTGTAGCAAAAGTGCTATATTTAAAGTTAAAAATCATCATCATCATTGTGTTGTTAGGAGTGTGCTCCTGGTATGTCGCTTGGAGCTGAGTTTCCTTACTCTAGTTTTGAAAGTGTCTGTAATTTCTTACATAATTTTTATAACAAAAAAAGAAGTAAACTTTTAATTTTTTTTAATTAAAAAATGTTTTTGCTTAATCTTCTCACCTTTTTCACCCAGCCCCCCAACCCCCCTCCCCTCTGACAGTAGTCAGTTTGTTCTCTGTATCCATGAGCCTGTTTCTACATTGTTTTTATTTATTATGTTCATTAGATTCCATATACAAGTGAAATCACAAGGTATTTTTCTTTCTCTGGCTTATAAAAAGAGAGCTTTTGACACTGAAACACAAAATAGTTTTTAAAGCACATGTATATGGGTGTGTGAGAGAGAGAGTGTGTGTGTGTGTGTGTGTGTAGACTGAGAGGGAGGGAAGGGGATGAGGGAGAGAGAAATTGGACAGTCGGGCATGTTCTTCTCAAAACAGACCATCTTATGCTAAGGGCAAGGCCTGACATGGGCTTTTTCACTATTAAAACCCTTGAACATTTGGAAATAATGTTTGAAACTTTGAAAAGTATGACTGAGCTACGCTTAAGGTGCGCCGTATAAAGATGCAAATTTCAATTTGCTGTATAATGATGGATACAAATATTGTGCAAGAATATATGATATATGTGAGATATGAAATTGAGTGAAGGTCTTAGAAAATGAAAATTTTGTGTACTGTTTTAGTGTTTCGGTGGGAGTTAACCCTTAAATTACTAGAAATATGTCTTCCCATATCATTCAAATCTGTTTTCTGAATTAGTTAATGAAATAATACTTTTTAAACTGTTTAATATATATACTCAAGTTATATAGTTATTAAGAGTATTTTGGACTATTAAGAATATTAATATATCTTAATATTAGTATTGTGCGGATGAATAGAAATATAATATTCACTTAAGTAATATATAAGTAATATAGTAGTATATAAGTAATAGAATGCAATAATAGAGTGTGACTATAAAAAGTTAAAAATTAATAATAAAATGTTAACATTGATATTAATATCCTAATGGAGTTATATAGTGTTAGAATGTGTCACTGCAGCAACACTCAGTTGTGCTGGGAGAAAAACTCATCCTTGTAGGAAGACGACTCTAACAGTGGTCCTGCCAGGGCTGGCGATCGATGGCTCACAGGCTGGGAATGAAGAGGCTGCGTGAGCTGGGCACCTGTGGCTCCCCAGCTAGTGGGGCGACAGGCGGGCATAGAGTGACCACACTATCCAAGATGTCAGTGGTGAACAAGGACACGGGAGTTTGGAGGTGGGGGTGTGTGAAAAGAAACTTTTAGTTCTACGTCCCTGGTCTGCGAACAGCCTTTACCCTCCTCTTAACAAGGGAGTCTGTCACAAGACCACCTTGTGCCACCCGGTCCCCGTGCAGAGCCTGCAGACGGGGGAGAGCGAGGCCCAGGCCCAGCCCGCGTGGGCGGTGCGAGGAGAGCAACCCCTGCTTGTCCCAAGTGCGGAAACCCGGTGACACGCCTCTGTCGTGTGCACCAGCTGTGGATTAGGAAGTGGTCGGTTGAAGCGGTTTGTTTCTGTCCTCTCCCTTCCTCTTCCATGTTTTTTACACGTTGCCTTCTCCTCGGACGGCCCGTGTTCTTCTTCCAGGTCTGTTCAATGGCCACCTCTTGAGGAGGACAGTTTACGGAGGGGATTTTCAGGGAGTGTCTGTGTCCGTGTCTGGACCCAGGAACAGAGGGTGTGCCTGGCGGAAGACCTGGGAGGCTAGTGCGTGCACAATGAGACGAGGCTGCGCAGAGGGCTCCGCGCCAGTTTAGTGAAAGGAAATGAAGTAGGGGAACCTGTGCCCGAAAAAAATGTGCCCATACGTATATATTCTAAAGAAAAAACACTTTGGATGTATTTTCTAACCACTGATACCCCAGCCTCCTAGGGAAGTGATCTACCCTGTAGAGAAGTCGTGTGATAGTCCATTGTGCTTAGAGAAAGATCAGCTCTAAAAATTCACTTTTTTAAGTGAACGGGATGGTTATGTAAATTTCAAATCATATTTGCTTTTAAAAAGGTCAGCTTTCTGCTTGCAAGAGTGTTCAGTGATGACATCATGCTGTCAGAGAAGCTCGTTTTCCGTTGTCCATTCAGTGTTCTGTTGAGCACCTTACACTGGGTTGGCGCCCATAGACCAGACACTGCACGGGAGAGACTGCGGGGCTCTCGCAGTTACACCGGGGCACTGAGCAGGTGCGCCCACTCCGGGCGACCACAGAGCAGCTGTGCTTCCATGGCTTCTCCCCTGTCGCCGTCCTTTCCCTCGGGGCAGTTGGTGAAGACCGGCAGAGAGAGGTCTGTCCGCTTGGCAGGTGCTGAGGCTGCAGGGGAGCTGGAGGACCAGCCTCTGGCTTTCGATAGACTCGTACCAAGCCTGTGTGAGCGGCGGAGGGCACGGGCTCTAGGCTCGGTAGGTGCTTCCTGTCCCTCACCAAACAACACAGCTGACACGTGGGGCGCGTTCTGTAAACGTTTGTGAGAGGATGAGCGAATGAGTGAGTACCTGAATTGGGGAGGGTAGATTCTAAGACTGCAAGTGAACCAGTGAGACGCTGGCCACTTTGCTTGGTCATCATATTGTGCCTGGCACCAGACTGCACGTGTGCATCCCTTACCTCCCCCACACTCATTTAGAAGCTTCTGGAGGGAACGGATTATAGAACATACATTCTTTCCTAAGGTCTTTTTTTTTTTTTAGATTTATTTATTTATTTTTAGAGAGAGGGGAAAGGAGGGAGGAAGAGAAGGAGAGAAACATCAATGTGTGGTTGCCTCTTGCGCCCCCTCTACCGGGGACCTGGCCCGCAACCCAGGCCTGTACCCTGACTGGGAATCTAACTGGTAACCTGCTGGTTTGCCGACCGGCGCTCAATCCACTGAACCAGGGCCAGAAGATATATTCTTAAAGATATCAAGGGGCCTTCTCATTTCATTTATTCAACAAACTCTGTGTAAAGCACCATTCACGTACTTGATTATTAGGTTTCTAAGGAATTCACAGCTCTAATAAGAAGAAGAGTTAGAAGTTTCTGCTTCCTTCTAGTTAGCCTGACAGAGAGGCTAAGCACAGTCCAGTTCCAGAGTCCTGGAGCCAGTGTCGCCCTGTGGAGGGACCGGGACCACAACGAATCACTTCCAGTGTTATGTTGACAGAGGAGGGGACTGGGGAAAGGTGGCCTGCCATGTGTCCTCAGAGACTGGCATTTCAAAGAGTTGCTGTTCTTGATTTCAGTTTAATGGCATGGCTTGCACACCATTTTGATTTCAGATGTGTAAAGCCCTGTGTGCACTTTCAAGGCAAATTGCCCTTTGAAGGATGATTTCTGATTCTAAATTCCAAACAATCAGTTTTCGATTGGAGATAGCATTTTTTAAATAACCTGAAACAGTCATTTAGAAAATTTGTACATATTTCCTCAGAAACCGCTGAGGCCTATCCACAGTTACAACCATACTTATATTTGGGAAAAACTTAGGGAAGACAGAAAATTACCTGGATCATGATTTATTTCACTGAATGTTAAATTTTTATGCTAATTTTTATCCACAGTAAATTTGACAGGCCCAGCTGGCACTCATCAACATTCAGATTACTGAACTATTTAACATCTGTGTACGTAGCAAAGTAGAAGTGTAAGATTAGTAGGTAAAAATTAGGATGCGATGCAGGCACAACCCCGCGTTTCCTGGGAGAACATTCTAAGGTGGAACGCAACTCCACTGCCCGGCGCCGCTGCAGCGTCACAGTGTAGGACAGGGAGAAGCGCGCAGTCCTGTCCTCGGCGCTGCCCCCTTGGGCTCCGAGTGTGGGCGGGTCAGTCGCTAATGGGAGCACGGAAGGGTGTGCGGAGTGAGAACCCTAAGGTCAGCACGCCCATACTTGATGTTTTTTGGTATTAGAATAGTATTAAAAGTATGTGAATTAATTTTTTAAAATGTAACTGATATTCATTTTCAAAAGGGAAGATACTTGGTACTCAAGAGGGTGATTGATTGAACCTAAATTATCTAAAAATTATGAGCAGCTATGCCATGGCTTATGGCCAGTCATTTTTATTATATTTCAGTGTTTAAAATACTCAGTAGCAGACCACACAGCTATTAGTGAACTTATAAGTGTCAAATAATTAGTAATGAAAGTATTGGTGAGTTCAGCTGCCTTAAATATTTTTCATCAAATACATGACTAGTTTCTTTCTTTCCTCAAAGACTGTATATACCATTTATTTCTTGCCTGTCCATGATTCTAGAAATGAGATTTAATTTTCATTCAAATAAAACTGTTAGTATTTCATACTTGGAAGCAGTGGGGTTTAAATCATGCCTCCTGAAGTGCAGATTAAACAGCATTTGTTCTGCTTTGTGCATGGCAGGTGTTTTATGCTGGTGTGTGTATGTGGTGGGGTATCCAGTTACAGGACATGAGTTCGTTAGCTTGACCTCGTGCAGTTGGAAGGTTTTAGTAAGTGGGACCCTCACACGTGGTGCAGCAACTATCAGTAACATTCCAAATAAGAAACAACACATGGTTAAAATGGCTTACTTGGAACTTCAAGTTATTGTTACTTCAGATACCAAAATTACAATCTCACATAGAACTCTCATATCTTCCTTTATTTTTTGTAATGCAAACCAGAATATGTATTGAATGCCTTGCTTGGAATTAAAAGCAAACATGAGTTTACCATGTGGTAACTAGAAGGAGGTAAAGTTGATGATAATTCATTTGTAAAATCATTTGGTGTATCCCATTTGTTTTGTTAGTTGTTCATGTTACTGTAAAGGTGTATATTTAACACATTCTTTATGGGAGCACCTGGGCAGGTCATTGAAGTGACTGGTGCCTTGTGACTAAGGCTCGGTTGCAGTCTGACCAGGTGGGTTGGGATTTTGATGATTAATTTAAATATTAAGTCAGATCATCACACATTTTGTTAGTGATTATGAAACTAATTCAGATAAGTTAATAGCTTTGTTACAGGTGATTTCTGAAGGAACTTTTAAAGGGTCTCCGAAGTCCCGCTAGGTGGCAGCTCTCACTTATACGTTCACCATTGTTCGTATGTACCCTAAGCAAAATTTTGATTTGAAGGGATTCTAACTAATGAGAATGTTATGATCTGTTGGGGTTTTGAAAATACTTTGTTTTAATTAGTGTTTCTTTTTATAAAAGTTCTATTTGCTAATTGTCCGTGTTACAGAAAATGTTTATAAAAGTAATTGCATCTATTTAGAATTCTTTTCAACATTTAAAACTTTGTTTCGTATAACACAGGTTTTTAAAAATGAAATAAAAACTGTGAAAGATAAGAGATATAACTATTTCTAAATTAAAAAATATCTATCCCTGAAAAACTTCCTGGATATTTAACATTGATCCAGATTATTTAACCAAAGGTTGAATAATCATTTCTAGAAACATTTCTTTGGGTGGTGAGTTATAACTGTAATGTGACCAAAGTCTTCCTCCTTTCCATCACAAGCCATTCAATGTGTCAGCAGACAAATATTTATTGAGTGCCCACTGTGGATGTGTAATTGTAGAACAAGCAATATATTGGGTTGACCAAAAAGTCCATATGGTTTTTTCCATAAAATAAAAGACATTTTTCATTTTCACCAATAACTTTATTGATTTGGCTATTTTGAGTATGTCAGCTGTCTCCCACGTGGTAGAACACTGATTGTTCTCAGCTAATGTCTTGATTTGATCGCTGTCAACGTCAGCCGGCCTCCCTGACTGCGGATCATCAGCAGGTGAGAAATCTCCAGCACGAAACTTCGCAGACTGCTTTTGACATATTCTGTCAGTCACAGCACCTTCTCCATACACTACACAAATCTTTTTTTTATGTTTTCAGTTTGGTTTTTACTTTTCTTGAAATAATAAGGCATAATATGCCAAAAATTTGCATATTTTCTTCAATCTTCAATAGTAAAGTGACTGCGCAAATATTCACCAATCTTGGTAAGTTTTTTTTTTTTAATGCACATATGACAGCCGTCACAACACAGTCTAACAAAATTGTTTCCAGTGAAGTTAAAGACAACTAAGTGCTGCTAGACAGCTTATGAAAAAAATCCAAATGAACTTTTGGGCCAACTGGATACAAACTTGTTTCTCTCAGGGTCATTTTCTTATAGGGAAGATAGATAATAACCAAAAAATAAGATTATTTCAGTATTTGTTGACTGTGTATATTTGAAAATATCTGGCATAATGTCTGACAAGTAGAAATTTTTAATGTTAATTAAATTTGCTTGAGATGGTAAAGTGCACACTGGTTGCTTTCAGCCAGTCGGCCTAGGCCTGTGTGTCAGCATGTGTGTCCACCTGTGCCTTGTCCCGGGCCCTCTGTGAGAGGCCACAGTGGCAGCCGCCTTCGCTGTGTTTACTGGCCACTAACACCCTTGCGGTGTGGGAAGAGGTTATGAAGTTAGGACAGCACAGCGGCTGACAGTGTATGATCACGTGTTAAGTGCATGGTGTAGGTTATCGAGATGAGGCTTGTGAGAATCGAGGCCACTAAGAGGTGTAAAAATTCAGAAGGCATTGGTTCTTGATCTAGGCCACTGATTCTCCAAATGTGGCCCCCTGCGCATTGTTGGGGAAACTAGCTAGAAATGTCATGGGTCAGGTCTCACCCTAGGCCTCCAGAACTGCAACTCCCGTTGCGGGAGGGGGGCGGCTTCCAGCTGTGTTTTGACAAGCTCCCCAGGTCATTCCAGTGCAAGCTCACCTTTGGGAACCCTTGTCCTTGACTTTGGGACCTGGGCAAGAGCAGATGTGGTGCAGCTGCCGCCTGGGGAGCAGCGGAGCAAAGGCAGGGCTGGCTGTGATTTACTTCGGAGAGAAGCTGGAGGCGGGAGACGGGCCCAGGGAGGCTTGGGAGAAGCAGTTTGACCGAGAGCAGCCGAGCGGTTGAAAGGAACTTGGCTGGCGCAACAGCTCAGGCAGCGAATGTGCTCAGTCGCCCCTTTTTCGTATTATTTTTTGTGTTTTTGGATATTTTTGTTTGCTTTTATAGTGCTGGAATATGAAAGTTCTTAAGAGAGTGAATCCGAAGAGTTCTCATCACAAGGAAAACGTGTATTTTTTATCTTTCTTTTTTTCTGTCTCTGTGAGATAATGGATGTTGACTAATCACACCGAGCAGTCATTTTGCGACATATGTAAGTGAAATCATCGTGCTGCGCACCCTAGACTTACACGGGGCTGATGCAATCACATCTCGGAAAAAATGGAAAAAATATTTAAAAAGTGCTGACAAAGAAGGTCAGCGGGTGATGAGCGCATGTAAGAGGAGGACCTGGTTTCGTGGGGGCTGGGAAAGGTCCTCCGAGAGCAGAATTAAGCCGAGACCTGAAGGCGGAGTTGACTCGGTAGAAAGGAGCAGGGGCAGAGTCAGGAGCGGCCGAGGTGTCGCGGGTTTCCCTGGGCGCTCCGGAGGGAGAGCGGGTGCAGGACCTTTCCAGGACTGTTCAGGGGCTTTGGACTTGATAGTAAGGGCAGCCTAAAGTTACTGAAAGGCTTGAAGGAGATTTGATAAGACATTTGAATGGGTTTTCCACAGCCTCTAGCGTTGCTTTTGGTTTTACAAATAATCAGTGCAGTGGGGTTGCCGTCCGCCTGGCCTGCCGCTGTCTGCCGGGGTCGGCAGTGCGCTCGTCTGGCGGCGTATTGTGGCAGCATCACTGGGAACTTACTTGCAGGTGTCTTAATGCGGTAGCTCCGTCTTTTAAACCTGAAGCAAAAACCATCTGATGTTTGAGAAATATCAAGGAATAAAGTTGTGCTGGAAACTTTATAGAATGTATATGACTAATATTTTCAAGTGAGGTAAATATCGTTCCTTTTGGTTTTGGCACAGTTGAAAACTTAACGGTAAGACGTTGAGTATATTGTGGGGAAAGTGAGTATACTGAGCAAACGAGGTGCAGAAAAGGGAGAGCACCCGTACCTCTAATCTGTGTGGATCGTGAGACAGCGTGAAGAGTGACTCAAGCAGAGGACACTGAGCAGAGGCACGTCAGAGGAGGACTGTTTCGTAACTTCCAAAACAATTGAGCAGGAAATGACAAAAATGATGAAAAGAATGCCTTTTCTTGGAGTAATTAGAAGTATTTTAGAAATTGATCTCAGACTAACAGTTTTAAAAGTTCAGGGTCCTCAGATCAATCATAGTCAAGACTCCTTCCTTTGGAATTTACGTGATGTTTTCCGTCTAGAGAGTTTATCTAAAGCATACATCCACAGCCACATTTACTTTCCCAATCAAACGTGTGTGGGAAACACTTGAGATGGATTTATTATAATACGCCCCCAGCGCTGAAACCCCGCTTCAGATATCAGCGAGGCATCCCGGTGGACGAGAGCGGGCCTGGGTGGTAAGGTGTAAACCGGGCCCCTGCAAGAGAGCCCCTCCCGAATCTACCCCCGCTACTGATGTCACAGAGGGTGTGTCCGAACATACATTGCCACCCTGTCCCTTGTGTTGTCCCCTGTTACTGGTGTGGCGAGAGTCCAGCATCACCACCCAAGGCCCTTCAAGGCCACAGTTGCACCTGCATTTCCCTTTCTCCATGCACACCCTCCCTCGGTCTGTGCTGAACTACTACACAGGGCTTTGTTTAAGCCCCATACGGCCCAGCTAACGCGGGTGCCATTTTCCCCTCTCTCCCTTGTTTCAGTTATTCCTGCTTGTCCTGGAAAAATTCCATTTATGCGTCAAAGGACATAGTCAAGAGAGTGAAAGGCAACCCGTGAAATAAGAGAGAATATTTGTAAAACGTATACCTGATAAGGGGTTAATGTTCAGAACATAAATGACTCCTACAACGTAACAATAAAAAAAACAGGTTTAAGAAAAAGCAAAGGACTCAAATAGATGTCTCTTCAGAGAAGATACCCAGATCGACAGCTGGCTCGTGAGAAGACGGGCAGCGTCACTCGTCACAGGGGCATGCGTCCGAAGCACAGGGGACTCCGCTTCATACCCATTCCGGTGGCTGTCCGGTGAAGCGAAGAAAAACCCAGAAAATAATGCATGTTGGTGTGGCCAAGGCACAGTGGGAGCCCTTCTGCTCTGCTGGTAGGAGTGTAAGCGGAAGCAGAAACTGTGGGAACCATTACGGTGGTTTCTGAAAAAATTGTAAAGTAGAATGACCATACGATTCAACAGCTCCACCCCTGGGTGTGCAGCCCCTAAAAATGAAAACCGAGACTAGAAGGGACAGTTGCACAGCTGTGCGTATAGTTCTTGAAAGCAACCCAAGCTTGGGGTCTACCGCCGACGCTTAGTGGAGTGTTGCGTGGGCCACTCGTCTGTCCGCTGGCACTGCCACGTGATTTTTATATACTTTTCTACCGAAGCACATGTGGTTCCTTTCAGCTTTGGAGAATTATGAGTAACTAGTGCTATTTCAAATGATGCCCTAGAATGAGAAACTTTGTGGAAATGCTGGGCTATAATTGCTTTTCCTGGAGTACTGTTATGTTTTTGTCACTTTGATGACATCTGAATTTCACCTCTTTGGTAGGTAGAGACCTGTGAGTCTTGAGTCCATTCGAGACTTTTAAGGTGTTTTACTATGTATGGAAAATGTCATCTATTCCGTACTTATCCTACTCAGCTTCCGGTAGAGAGAGAGAGATTTTATTTACTAGTTTTTAAATTCTAAGAAGGAATCAAACAGTGACAGAGCCCTCCATGCACTGACCGAGCCTCTGATGTCTTAAGCAACATTTGACAGAGTGGGCCACGTTGAATACTCATTTAATGAGTAAAAGATTGAATGAGTGAATAAATAATTGAAAAACACTCATGTCTACAATGAGATTAATTTTGACTCATGGTACGATAGTGATATAAGGTTGTATTTCTTAGCACATTATGTTAAAAATGTAGGTCTTTATATTAATTGGAAACTGTTGTTTTGAGAGAGATTTATTTATTGCTTACCACAGAAAGTAATTTTTTAGTACATAAGGATACTGTCCAGAGGCAGCTACTGTTTTATTCTGCCGTGGCCTTGTTTTTGTTGGACACAGTAAGGGACTAATTATGTGTGTAATTCAATGTACGGTATATGATTCATGAGTATCTTCAATATTTTTTCAGTTTCTAGAGGTTTCCCCCAGTGATGTCATTGAGCAAATGACAGAGACGCGCATGGCCCATTCTGAAACACCCACCACTCTCAGACCAGCCCCACCCTGTCATCCACTAATGCAGACCACTCCTGGAAGTGGGTCTGTGCCCTCCCCCTGTGGGCCTGGGGCCAGGTGCTAAACGCTCTGATGCTGCCGTCGGAGGTCCTGCTCTCGAGGACAGTGTTGCATGTGATGGCGGTAGGGGCTCTGATCTGGGTCGGAACAACGGCAAGAGCCTTTTGGATGTGTGAGCAGCATTGGGAATGGTGAGACTCAGAACGAAGCAGTCATTAATTCGAATCTGTCCGCGAGTTTTCTACCGCGCTTTGAGTGTCAGGGTTAGAACAGGGAAGCAGCAAGGGTGTAGGCAGTCGCAGAGGGAAAATATGTTCACGGTGGTGGTGCTCAGACAGGTTGCTGCGGCTCTGCCGCTCTGCCCTGCCTGTAACGTGAGGACGGGCAGGCGGTCACCTTTCCATTCTTGCTGTGTGCCTTCATGCTCTTGAGATAATAAACTTAGTTAGGAAGAGTTAATTTGACTGTGTTTAATGGTCTGTGGTGCTTTTGGGAGCATATTTTAAATAAACTGAATAGGGATGCCATTTTGTTGTTACTCCATAAATTATTTCTGGAGAAGTTCAAGAATTACATTTAATTTCAATGTTATTGTGATCACAGTGTGATTATACTCTCATTTCTTGGTAAGAACACGTAGGTAGATGCAGATTCTAGACCCGAGAAGTCTAGGCTGTGGCTCCCTGACCCCCACCATGGCACAGTGGGCTGTCGTTACTATCGATCACGCCATCCCCAGCGGGCGTGACTCATGCTGACTTAGCGTAGTGCGTTTTTATCCATCCATTCACTCATTTGTTCACTCAGTCTTTCATGTATTTACTCCATGCTAGTCAAGCCAGTTCTAACAAAGTCAAGAGATTGGATGGATGCGTGGTCCGCTGTCTGTTGTGACTGTCAGCCTGGCAGAGTTAGACGGAAAGGTGAAATATGTTCCCTTTTGTGATCTGTCATCACTTAAAACTATATTTATTTTTTCATTATTTTCTTAGCAAACAAAACTACACAGGCGGAGTCTTCCCATTCTAATTATGGTAAATGTTCTAATGCAACCTAATTTTGGAAACGCATATTTGCCAATAAAATGGAATTTGTGTAGAGAAAGCATATGCTTTTTTTAGTTTAACCTATTCACTTATAAAGTGAAGTGTTGAAATTAATTTCATAATATCCTCTTTTTGACCAGTGCAGTTGAGTTGTATTATTCTTATCAAATGTGATTCTAAATCCTGGGATATATTTATTTATTTAATGGGGGGTTAAATTAGCTTTGTCCCAGAGCAACCTAATTTCTTCTCCCAGATAATTTTTAAAAATGGGAGTACAGTAGCATTTACACTTACAAGGACGGATTAAATTCACACCGAGGTTCCTGTTGACCCATGTTTGAATTTATGCACAAAATAATCCATAACTTAATGGACATGTAATTACTTTATAGCAACAGGTATGTTGAACTTACTTTAAATAGTGATTTTTTAACTTGAAAACACCTCTTTAATCTTACTTCTAGAAATTGGAACAGATTTGAAGATAGGAGGAATACAGATTGAGCCCTTTCTTTGTGGGAGCGGCCACCCCAGCCCGTCCTGGGCGTGTGGCGTTGGAGGAGGGTAGTAGACCCGCACACGCAGTCAGGCGGCAGTGGGAGGTCTGAGGCTGACGTTCAGACTTGGACCACGAATGTGCCGTGTCTGTGGCTTGGTGGTTTGACACACAAATGGTTCCTTTGACGATTGAATTCCATTTTAAATTGAAATGGATACAGTCAGATGATTGTGTGTTTCCTGCAGCCAAGTTCGCTGCAATGTTTAGCCGCAAAGTAAACAGAAAGGCGACTTGAGGCAGGGTTGTGGTTTTGCCACGTGGATATCGACCAGAGAGGACGGAGGGGACTGGGGTGTGGGCACGGGAAGGACTGCTGTCACCTGGGGTTGCAGCGGCTGGGCGAGGGCGAGAGGCCGCGGGGCAGCCGGAGCCAGGCGGGAGGTGGCTGTGTGTGGGCCGCGGGCAGGGCTGGCCCTCAGCTCACTCACACGACTGCATGCATACTGCCACCAGCCTGTTGAAGTGACACGGAAAAGTGACTGTCCTGTGCCCAGAAATGCTCCCTGCCACCTCAGCCTTTGTGGTGGGGCCAGTAACCCTCCCGCCGTGGGCTTGGTGCCTGGGGAGGTCAACGCTGAGATGGAGGCTGCGGAGCAGTTTGTCAGTGACATCCCGGGGTCAGCACCTGTGGAGGGGAGGGGCCGGGGGAGGGACAGGGAATGGGAAGGGAGGCACGGTTTGGCGCCGGGAGAGGGTAGCGGCGGCCGAGTCTGCACCGAGCTCCTCAGGCCCTGGGCACCGTTCCGACGTGGGTGCCCTTCAGGAATGTCCTGGGTGGGCGGAGGCCCCTGGGCCTTGGCGTCCTCACTCCCCGCAGGCACTGGTAGGGCTGACCCAGAGCTGAGTGTGCCCTTGGGCGAGGCGGCCTTGTCCAGTCGGTCAGTCAGTGCTGGCAGGGAGCTGGACTCTGGGCCCCACTACCCCCAACCCTGGGCGGGGGTGGGAGCTAAGTTCTCCGTCACCCAGGGGGTCTGGATGCAACGTCACACCATACACTATAGAAACCAAGTGTGGAAAGGCCTTTACTAGGGTTCTGAATCCACATTTCAGTCAAGCCTTAAAAAACTGACTTGCTGAGTTTTGGTGTAATATTAAAGGAGAACATGTATGATTATCTGAAAGGCCTTTTAAGACACTCTTACATACGAGTCTGCGAGGTCAGATTGTGTCCCTGTGCTCCAGCCAAGTAGCACCACAGCACATGCAGGAGCAGGTCAGCGAGTGCCGCAGCTTCTTCACCTGGAACGGACCCCGGGGGTCTGTAAGAACGCAAAATGGCGCCCCCACGCAGTAGATGTTTTCTTTGGGGAAGTACTTCTCATACACACATGTATGCATGTGAAATGTGAGAGGTGTATTATTATTCCTTAATATTAATGAATACATTTTAAAATGTCTCAGTTTTCTGTTATAGCAAATACCAATACTTATAACACATAAATAAAAGGTCTCTGAGGTCTCTTTAATTTTTTAAAAAGATTTTATTTATTTATTTTTAGAAGAAGGGCGGGAAAAAGAGAGTGAGAAACATCAGTGTGTGGTTGCCTCTCTCATGGCTCCCTATTGGAGGCCTGGCCTGCAACCCAGGCGTGTGCCTGACTGGGAATCGAACTGATGACCCTTTGTTTCACAGGCTGGTGCTGAATCCACTGAGCCACACCAGCCAGGGCAAATTTTTAATAGTGTAAAGGAATAGCAGAGAAGAAATTTGAGAACTGCTTCAATGTAACAGTCCCTCAGATCTCCTGTGGCTGGCTTTTAGTAAGAGACTAAAATCTTTTCAGAAGTTACGGTCTAAAAAGAGAATTCCAAATGTACTTCATGCAGCAGAGTTGTCCTTCACATGTACATTCATTACATTTCTTCAGTTTTGCAGCCTGTTAACGTCTTGTTATGTTATGGAGCCTCTGTGCCGTGTCTGTCCCGCCCCGTGGGTCGTGTCGGTGCCGTGTGCTGTGTTGGTTAAAAGCCAGGCTGGTGCATCGTGGCATTTTACTTGCTCAACTTCATTAACATCCCTATCTTGATGCCATACTTAGATTTTACGTATTAGAAGCAATTCTAAAAATTTATGTGGGTACGCCAAAGGAGAAGCAATGTTGAGGAAATGTATTGTACTTTTTAAAAAGCGTATCTCCCCACATTCATTTTATGAGATGTGGAAACAGTCATGATACAGTTAGTGTCGATGACACGACTAGAAGTGCTGTACGTTCACCTTCCTGTGAAATGCTTCTAGTCTGTAATATAGTTAATGTGCTTCTCAAAGGCTTGTTCGTGTAAATGATCTGCCTCTCATGCTGTTTTTTCCCATTTTTATAATTGTTGAAAAGTACACATAACGTAAAATTTACCAACTTAACCATTTTAAAGGATGCAGTTCCTGGGTGTTCAGTATAGTTGAGACGCTCTGTGGCCATCACTGCCTTGTCCCCAGAGCTGTTCATCTCATTGAGCGGAAGGAAGCACAGTGCCCGGGAAGCAGTAACTCCCAGTCCACCTTGCTTCTAGCAGCCACCCCGCTGCCTTCTACTCCTGTGGCTGCGGCCACCCTGAGTGCCTCCCGTGCGTGGACTCACAGTGTTTGTGTTGTGAACGGCGAGTTTAGCTCAGCATGAGGTCCTCAGGTTCATTCAGGTTGTAACAGGTGTCAGCATTTGCTACCGTTTCAGTGCTGAATAATACTCCATTGTCTGTATGTACCACATTGGCTTCTCTCTGCGCCCCCCAGGAGCACGTGAATTGCTTCCATGTTTAGCTGTTATGAATAAGGCTGTTGTGAACACGGGTGTACAGGTATCTCTTCAGTTCTCTGCTTTCCATTCTGCTGGGAGTATACCCGGGAGTGAAATTCTGGGTCACACAGTAATGCTGGCTTCCACTGAGGAGCGCCACGCCGTCCTTCGTGGCAGCAGCACTTCGTGTCCCCGCCAGCAGTGCACAGGGTCACAGTTCCTCCACGTCTTGGCTGACACTGATTTCCTATTTTTTTGGAAAAAAGTCATCCTAATGGATGCAAGGTGGTGTCTCATTGTGCTTTTAATTTGTATTTTCCAAATAATTAGTGATGTTGAGCATTTTTCGTCATGTGTTTATTGGCCATTTGTTTATCTTCTTTGGAGAAACATCTGTTTCAAGTTTTTTGTCCATTTGTTAATTCAGTTCGTTTTGTTATTGAGTTTTAGGACTTATCTATATATTCTGGATATTAATCCCATATCAGATACATGATTTACAAATATTTTCTCCAGTTCTATGGGTTGCCTTTTTACTCTGTCGATTGTGTTGTTTGATATACAAATTTAAAAAATTTTCATTTTTAATTTTTGTGTCTATGACTTCGCTGTCATATCTAAGAAATCATTGCCAAATCTAATATCATTGAAGCTTTTGCCCTATGTTTTAAGTTTTTTAGTTTCAATCTTCGATTCATTTTTAGTTAATTATTCTATATGGTTTTAGGTAAGAATCCAACTTCATTCTTTTCTTTATTTTTTAAATCATATTTTATTGATTATGTTATTACAGTCGTCCCGATTTTTCTCCCTTTGCCCCCCTCCACCCAGCACCCCGCCCTGTCTCAGGCAAACCCCCCACCGTTGTTCATGTCCACGGATGTACGTTCTTTGGCTGCCCCCTTTCCTGTGCTGCACTTTGCATCCCCATGGCTGTTCTGTAACCACCTATTTGTACTTCTTAATCCCCTCACCTCTTCACCCATTCCCCCTCCCCTCAAAATGTTCTTTGTGTCCATGATCCTGTCTCTGTTCTTCTTATTTTCTTAGTTTTTCAGATTCAGTTGTTGATAGATATGTATTTATTGCCATTTTTGATCTTCTTCTTTTTCTTAAATAAGTCCCATTAACATTTCATATAATAATGGTTTGGTGATGATAAATTCCTTTAGCTTTTTCTTGTCTGAGAAGTTCTTTACCTGTCCTTTGATTCTAGATGATAGCTTTGCTGGGTAGAGCAGTCTTGGCTATAGGTCCCTGCTTCTCATGACTGAATATTTCTTGCCAGTCCCTTCTAGACTGCAAAGTATTTTTTGAGAAATCAGCTCACAGTCTTATGGGAACTCCCCTGTAGAAAACTAACTTCTTTCTCTTGTTGCTTTCAAGATTCTCTCTTTATCTTTAACCTTTGGCATTTTAATTATGATGTGTCTTGGA
>PVJD01006650.1:0-95217 GCA_004026545.1 Mormoops blainvillei | reverse complement strand
GCGGGGGCTGCTGTGCACACGAGGAACCTCGCCCCCCTTCCCTGCCTTCTGCTCTCGAGGACATGCCTGGTAGCACTGAGTGTGCTGGCTGGAGTCTGGTGCTAAAACTAATCAAATAACAACCACCAATGGCCCAGGAAGGAACAGACTGACTGGAAACGAGAGGAATAAACAAAAATGGAGGGTGAGCCTGTTAGAGGACTCTACCGCGATTCCCCGTCCGTTCGGAAGTAAGACGCTAAGGCCGTACACGGAGCCCGCCCCGTCTTCCTGGGTGTCGGAGATGGGTCAGAAGGAGCATCCAGCCTCGGCTTGGGCCACCAGCTTCCTGTACCTGCCGCTGCGTGCCGGCGGCAGAGGCCGACCCAGGACCTAGCACCCGGGTGTGCCCAGTGAATGTCCCCTGAGAGTCAGTGCGGTCCATAGGGCACCAGGCGGGCACAGTGGCTGTGAACTCGCTTTTCACCCTCAGGAAGCCGTGAGCACACTGCCTGCCTCCTCCTCCCTGGGACTTTGTGAGGAAGTGAGAAGAGAGATGTTCCTAATTCTCCTAAAGTCGTGATCGCAGTTTAACCAAAGTGCCTCCTATGGACAGAAGGCACAGGCATAGTGATAAGTGTACCCAGTGTCTTTGGAAACAATGCCATGTCTCCTTGGATTGTCGCATTTTACTATGGGTGGGAAACTGAGGCACCGGTTCAGAGCTGGTGTGTCATGTCTCACAGCTAGTCAGTGGAAGGGCGCCATCGATCGAGTTGCTGTTTACAGGCACGTCTGACTCTTCCTTCTGCTCTGATACTTAAGTCTATATATGTTATTAAGTCCATACAGTGCAGGGAAGTTAAGATAAATTGTGTGTATAAAAATGCCATTTTTAGCCCTGGCTGGTGTGGCTCAGTGGATTGAGCATCAACCTGCCAACCAAAGGGTTGCCAGTTCGATTCCCAGTCAGGGCACATGCTTGGGTTGCAGGCCAGGTCCCCAGGAGGGGGCGCACGAGAGGCAACCACACATTGATGTTTCTCACCCTCTCTTTCTCCCTCCCTGCCCCTCTGTCTAAAATCAAAATAAATTTTAAAAAATCCATTTTCAGTGGATTTTTTTAACTGAACCCTCTCAGATCCTAATATTTTTTAAACCTCTGAAGTACTTTCCCTCGAGTGGAAGACTTCTGGTGCAGGGACCCAGAAGGAATACAGAAGTGTACACACCAAACCCGTGCAGTGCCAGGGAGCTTTCGAGCTTGGCGTGGCCTCATGGGCATTCCTGGTGGCACTGGGCTGGCTGTAGGTTTGTCGTTCTTGCCGTGCGGGTTGTGGGGGGCGCATCGGTGAGCTCACCCCGTGTCTTGTCGTGTTTGCCGAGCAGGTTCATCGCGGCATCAAAGGCGTGGTGAGGGATTTACACGGAAGAGGAATCCCAGACGCCATCATCTCCGTAGAGGGCATCAGCCACGACGTCCGCACAGGTAGCTGCAAATGTGTGCAAACTTCCTCTCAGTGGGAAACACCCATTTTTCTGGAAGTGTTTGAATTTGAATGGATGGACATTGCAGGCTGTTTCCAAGAGTGCGCAGTGAATGGGCGAAGGCCCCTTCCCATCCCCCATCCTGCTCCTCCCAGACCCTTCGCGTCCTTTGACTGACCTTGTCCTCCCAGCCATTCGCCCCATTCGACCTGCGAGGAAGAGGAAAGCCTCGGGCATCGGGAAGGGCTGAGGCTGGGATTCAGGCCTGGCCGCGTGTCCTCCAGCGCTAGGCTGCCTGCCCGCGTGCCTGGTATGTATGGAAGGCCAATGACTGTGAAAATGGGCGGAATGTTCCTGAAATGCCACAAAGTGGTCGACTGCTGTGTAACGCCCTACATCGTGGTTTTTCCGTGTAGCTGCCCGTTTCTTCACTGGACAGTGTTTCCCCGCAACGTAGCATGGCTTCAGGTACCTAGTCACCCCTCCTGGGCGTTCCATTCATTCATTCGTTCAGCCAGCAATGTGGTTGTGGATTCACAAGGCGCCGGCTACCTGCGAGGTGGTGCCAGTCCTCAGGGGCGGAAAGAGGCTATTTGATCTGCTCTGCATAGGACTGTATTTTAAACATTGCTAATGAACCCCTTTAAAAAAGTGATTCATAAAAGAGCTTGGAACTTTCCTTGGGCTATTACTGCCTTGTTCGCACTGTGAGAAAACATGAGGGTTTTAAATCGAGTGAGAGATAAAAAGGCCCTGGGGCCCCACAAGCCTGCAGAGAGTACTTTGCCTAATGAGCTCTGAATTTCAAGCCCTTGTAATCAAGGAGACAGTTTTGATGAGCTGCTGGGAATTGCATCTCCCTTTGCCTTTATTTCCCCCATAAATAACTTCCCAGTGCGTTCTCATGTCACTGAATTCCGTACTTTACCCATGACGCTTTCCCGTATTCATTTCAGCGCCTCCGTGCTCTGCATCGGCTCTGAATTTGCCTTGATTTCTGTCTGATGTTTATGTGATCTGACAAGTTTTATTTCAGGAGGGATTTTGTATAAAATAAATAGGAGTATTAAATGGAATTCTACAGAGAAAGGCACCAGTAAAGAACGCCTTCTAAATGCATGTAAACAGGTCAGCCAAGCACCAGACTCAGGACGCCATGTGACTGCCCTTTGCCTGGTGCACCCTAACCTGGCCTGCCATTGAACGGACAGTCCCTGGGGCCTGGGTTGGCCCTTCTGACCACCAGTGTCCATGGCACCGGCAGGGTGCCAACCACCCCTGCAGCTCCATGGCACGTGCGCCCGCCAGCAGACCTGATCACTCAGTGGGCAGTTACCCAACAGCAGTTGAGACGGCTCCTGTCCAACTTCTCGTGTTCATAGGACATTTTGACTTATGTTTCCATATTTGTTTTCCTCCCACTCAGTGGAACGGGCGTTAATGGAGGACGTGCCGTAGGGAAAACACACTGTTACGTGCAGAAGAATAAGAGGGAGGTGGCCACACCCTAACCCAGGACCGGGACAGGAAAAGGGGGACGCACGGTCCGGCAGGAGGACACGTGACGTGAGAAGGGCTGGCTCCCTCAGTTTCCTTGGTTCCGTAGAGGCCCAGAGAGGCAGCTCCAAAAGGGGAACGGTATTGTGAAGCGCAGGCCGTCTGATTGCAAGGTGAAGACTGCTTGGCGGGTTCTTCTTGCCTTCTGAAAAGCCAGGGAATGGCATTAGATGTGGTGGGAAACCGTGCATTTTCACTAAAGGAAGACACAGGTGCAGAAAGACCAGGGAGCCCCCTACCTGCGTGGTGCTCCTGGGCTCTCACACGGAGTCCGGTTTACCAGAGGGCAGACTGTGTGAACCTGTGACAAACCGCCAACGGACGTATTTCACTGTGCTGAATAACCTTGAGGTCTGTGAGCTCACAGCATTGCATGGGGCGTCTCCGATGAATCCAGATTGTAGTGTGAACTTAAACATGATGCTTCAGAGCGTTATCTAGGTCTGTGTGGGGGGTACGTATCCATACCCACTACCCAGGGTTTTCTCCCATCCCTTAGAAGACTTCGGGGCTGCCTTAACACTCACCACATCCAGCCCGTTCTCCTCTTTACCTGGCACTGGAGCTTCAGATCAGGCAGTACATTGAGACTGCCGTAAGTGAGAGAACCGAACCGGCCACTGGAAGACTCACTAATTGCTACCTGTGTGACCTTGTGCGGGACATCACACCTCCCCGGGCATCCAATTACTCATGTAGGAGAGGGAGTGCTCGTACTCTGCATCAGAGTTTCGCTGGGAGAGTCCGCGGGTCAGTGTGGGCCTCTTCCGTGGCCTGCGCTCTCTGTGGGGATCGCTGCGTCTCCTTTTCCGTCTCGCAGCCTTTTTAGTGTCAGGGGCCTATGTTCTCAGCACGTGGTAGGCTCCTGGCCTACAGGAGTGGCCTCGGCCTAGACCCCCACTTTATGCAGAAAGGATCTAACCTAGAGCTAAGGATGGAGATGGGTCCCGTTAGGTGCTTGTTGGGCAACTGGCCGGTGGTGTGACTGGAGAGGCAGGGGGTCAGCCTTGTAGCTCCAAGTCTCTCTTGGACCCAGGACACGGAAAAGGGACCATGGAATGAAGTCATATACCAGGGCCTCCTCCCAGGTCATTGGCTCTTGTCCCACATCACCCTTCCCTTCCCTTTGCAGAAGTGAGGAGCCCCGCCCCTAAATTACTATTCTATATTTGTAGCCATGCTAAAGGAAGCCAAAAAGCCATGCACTGATGGCTTTTCAAGATGGCATTTTGTGGTGAGGGCACGCCATTTGGAAGCTCAAGTTCACAATGAATGGCACGTATTGTCACAGCAGACAGAGTGTTAGTGAATACTTCTCCATCCCTGCTCATGTGTATTAACACTGTGGGGAGTCCATACCCCAAACCCCTGCCTGTGAAAACCATTAAGGGGGCTTCCAAAGAGGAAAACGTCTTGGCTTCCAAAATGCATGAAGAATTTGCATCCACAGGGGCTTGGCTTCCACACGGCCCGCCTCTGAGTCTCTCTCTGGTCTTGGGATAACGGGGCTGCTAGTATCTGCATGGGGCAGGAACTGCTCTGAACCCCTCTGCTTCCTCTTCACAGCCAGCGACGGGGATTACTGGCGCCTCCTGAACCCCGGAGAGTACGTGGTCACAGCCAAGGCAGAAGGCTTCACCTCGTCCACCAAGAACTGCATGGTTGGCTATGACATGGGCGCCACGCAGTGCAACTTCACGCTGAGCAAAACCAACCTGGCCAGAATCCGGGAGATCATGGAGAAGTTCGGGAAGCAGCCCGTCAGCCCGCCAGCCCGGCAGCTGAAGCTGCGGGGGCGGAAGAGACGACAGCGCGGGTGACCTCCCGACACTTGAGCTGCGTCCAGACCCTGGCAGATTAAACCGCCCCGGTCATAGCTCCATAGAGGACACGCTCCCTGTTGTTCGCTCTGTAATTCGAGAAGGCCTGGGAGAATGTGTGTCCTGCAAGTCTGGTCCCCCGGGGAGGGCTGAAGGCTTGGGGTCTTTTCTTTTCTTTGTTCCTGTGTATCCAAATAACTTGGGCAGAGCAGCAGAGAAGGGCTGGTAGGAGTGAGCGAATTCAGCAAGCCAAGCAGAATCAGAGAGAGGGAGGAGCTTGCCTGCTCCGGGGCTCCCAGCGGTGCAGGAGGGGAATCCGGTGCTTCCCCCGTTTGCGAGACAGCAGGTTCCCTGTGCATCTGCCAGGGCTGAAACCGCTGCATTCCTGGGGCCCTGCTGTCCCAAAAGTCACCCTTTGAGCTGCTCATGGGCCTTCTAAGAGAATCCGCTCTCTCTGGCCCCAGGACACCCCAAGCTGCTGCAAATCAATTGTGCAGTTGTTGACAACAGAGGCATCAATTACCAAACGAGCACCAACATGGCCTCTTGAGTCAGTTTATTTCCCTTTCACCAAAGGAACGACATGCTCATAAAAGGGGAGAATGGCTGAAATAATTCAAGAGTGGTGGTTGGGCAGCAGGCATGGCTGGGGGCTGGTTGCATGCATACTGGGTTTATAGACAACCCCCAAATTTTCTTCTGGTCCGATAATCCTGGGGGCTCCCTGGGTGGTGACAGCAGGAGATGCCAGCCTCCTAAGGAACCACATCTGTAGTCTGGCTCCTCTGTGAGCTGCTAGGACTTGGAAAGAGGAGACAGGCTGACCTGCGGCCCTCTCTCTGCCCCAGACGCTCCTCCTTCCGCGGAAGCGAGCTCCCCTAGATGGCCTGACGTCATGACGGCAGGCACTTCAGATATACGGAATACCAGACCTTCCAGATTGCACTACATTTGATGAAAAGCTCTTAGAACTAATGTCTGTGGAGTGTCAGTTCAGGAGGGGTTATTGAATTACCATGCAAGAAAATTTGTCTCACTTTTTATTACTGTTGCTGCCTCACTGACCTGGGAAGAATGAGAAAAATAAAGAAAGCAAATGGTAAGATGCTTCTAGCGTGTGGTTTTCCTTGGTAGCCTCGCCGCTACACCCAGCGGGACTGGCTGGGAGGCCGCAGAGATGGGTTCCTCACAACCCGACTCTGCCCCAGGGCTGAGTCCACTAGGCCCGGGAAGCCCTTCCCCCAGACCGCCTGTCCGCTGCCACATCCACGCAGCCCCACGTTCACGGCCAAGGCACAAGGAGTCCGGGGAAAATCAGAGAAAAAGAATCAGGTAGTGGGTAGAGTTATTGCCTTCTGAGTGTACAGACAAGAATGGCGGGCCTTTCGAGCCGAGGGGTGCCTCCCAGATCAGTGAGTCCCTAGGATGACAGCCCGGTTTCCTCTTGCAGGCGAACTCTGATTTCTCAGTAGTAGCTGCTTGGAGCTCTGTGTTAAGAGGGATTCCGAGGCAGGGTCCGGGCTCAGTGGGAAAGAATGCTGCGACCTATTGGCTTTGGGGATAGGAAGGGGTGACAGCGGGGATGCCTCAAGTTTCCATCATTGAACTAGTTCGATTCCCCTGGATTTAGACATAGGAACACTGAGGCCCACGGAGGCCCACGAAGTGTCCAAAGCCATGGCTGCGGCAGGACGCTCCTGTAACTGCCTCCCTGGAAACGCACAATTAGGTCCTGGAGCTGCCCTGGGGTCTGGGCCCCTGGGCCTCTGGGCCTGACTTTCTCCAGAGCAGGTTATGCCCCCAGCACTGACAGAAGCCTTAGGAGCCCCGGCTGCATTTCAGAAATCAGAGGACAAAAGATGGGGACCCTCGTTTGATCGACTTGTCGGGGGAAGCTGCTAGCGAGGCGCTGAAGGAACGTGTGGCAAACCCTGAAGAAACTCGCTGAGCCTGATCCTGGCGCTTGTTTTGCCAGCATGACCCCCTGTGCACTTGAGACGGCCCAACGGCTGGGTGCCACCCAGGCTCGCAGCCCTGTTTGATTTCCGGTTGGTGGCTCTCGTCAGAAGGGCAACTGCTGTGTCCTCTGCTGCCTGGTCCACTGTCCGGGCGTTGGGAGGTCTGTGCCACACTGGCGTTTCTTGCTATCTGATCTGTCGTGGGAGGAAGGGGACCGGGCCCCACTCACGCTCATGGGGACTTGGTTAATGGATTCTGTCCACACCTCATCCATTTGTCGGCTTTCTGGGGCCTCCTCCAAGCCCCTCTTCAGAGCAAGACTGAGCAGTGGGAGGAGCTGAAATGTCCGTCTGTCCCTGGGAGCCAGCGGCTTGGTCCACTCCCTCATCTCTGGGCTGGTTACAGTCTGGGGCAGTTACAGCAATGAGTTTAAGAGCCTCCTCCTGGAGCCCGGAGATCTGGGTTGTAGTCCCAGCCCTGCCACTTACCCCCGGCACGACCTTGGGCAGACGGTGTAGTCTCTGTGGACCTCAGTCGTCTCATCTGTGGAGTGGGAATCATAACAGGGCCGACCCCACGTGTCTCTCGTGAGGATCCAGGCCCTGAACTTTAAGGCTGGTGCCTGCCACATCACCAATACCAAGAAGCAGAGAAGTAGCTAATTATTTTTCTTCAGACACTATTTCCAGCACTGTGCAATATCTTTAAAATTTTTTTTTCGATTAGTTTATTTTCAGTATTGTATTGGCTTCCCATGTACAGTGTAGTGGTTAGATAGTCGTTTACTTGACAAAGCGGTCCCCTGATATTTCCAGTCCCCACCTGGCACCGTCTTCTCTTATCCTCCCAGCTGTGCTTGGTAAACGCTGCTATTATTCCCATTTTTCAGATGAGAAAACTCAGGCTTCGGGCCAGCTCGTCTGTCTTGGCTTTTTAAAAATTAATCCCGATGCCCTCCCTGCTCCTTAACTTGCCCTCTAACCCTGCACCAGCCGAGCTCCGAGGGTAGCAGGGCCTGAGCTGGGGAAGGAACCATCTCCGGAGCTACAGGCTCAGACTTCCTGGCCACGGGGGACGTAACGCACAGGGTCGGCTCCCGTTCTGCAATGAATTTTCACCGGAAGTCACGGTTTCCTGACTAACTCTGCCTCAGTCCTCATTTTCCCCTGGCATGTGCTCTGGCTGGGTCAAAGGAAACCGGAAAGGCCAGTGTCCTTTGGGCATAGCCCCCGTCCTGCTCCGGGAAGTCCAGAGACTCTCAGACATCAGGACCCGGTTCTGTGGCTTCTGCTGATTCACACACAGCACGCCGCCCAAAGCCTTGGGGAGGCAGGGGGCAAGAAGAAGCGGGAGATGTTCAGACCCCCTGGAAAAAGCTCCCGTGACACCCCCGGGCACGCAGAGGGAGGGACGTGCCCACCAGCCACTGAGCCTCCGGTGGGCGCAGTGGGACTAAGAGCGAGGATGTGGAGCTCCGTGGGTGGGTGGCTTGTGTCTGATCCTCGGACCACCTCTTACCATCCAAGCGACGTGGAAGAAGCCCCCACGTCTCTCTGAGAGTCATCTCTCCATCTCTAAAACAGGTATAAGTCTCCCTGCCTCTTAGGGTTATTGTGGGGATTTAATCAATGCTGGCGCATCTGTAAGTCAGACTTGAAGGCAGTCTTGCTCTTTCTTGCAGTGATTCAGGAAGTCGAACAACCACCCTCGTGACAATCAACCCCAAGTGGCCAGGACTTGATCGATAACTGACACCTTCCCCAGTTTCTGTCCCTGCTTCCAACGTAGGACCAACCAGAGAAAGCTCAGGGTGTCCCCCTGACGGATCACGTGGCACACCTGCTTCTAGCCACCCTGCTGCCTGCAGCTGCCCCGGCCAGCGGCCTCTCACGGGGCACACCGGACACCGTCTCTTTAAAGCTGGCCTGCTCCTCTGACTTTGAGTCTCGGCCAAACTGCAAGAGACCGCGCTGACTCCCTGCACGCTCCGAGTGACTAGCCCCTGCGGCTCTCTTCTGGTGGTCTTCATTGATTCCACAGCAGAGAGTTCAGGTACCTGGAGAGAGAAACGGACCTGACTCCAGACCCTGTCACTCACTAACCGGGTGACTCCAAACAAGCCACTTGATCCTGCTCAGACTCGGTGTCCTCACCTGCAAAGTGGGCCAGCAACGGTGACCCCCCCTCGGTGACCCTAAAGGAGGAGGTAAACCAAAGCACCCTGCCCGGTGCCGACTCAGAGCAAGAGCGCAGGGCATGACGCAGGAACCGATCCTTCCTAAATGGTCGTTTAGTGAAGTCACGTCCTAGAAATCAATTCTGTGACTTTTAGTTTTCTCCCTTTTATTTAGGAATACGAGATTAGTTTGTTTGTTTGTTTTTTACGTTTGCATGGCACTTGGCAATTTACAGCGGATTCCCACATTCATTATTTTATTTGTACCTGCTAGCAACACCCTGATGTAGCCTTGAAGTCCTCACCAGCCCCGTTATGCAAATGAGGAAGTGAGGGAGTGGGAAACGGTTACCTGAGGGGGGCGCTGCCCCACTAAGAAGGGCAGTGCAAGGCTCTTACCTGCCCTGACTCCTTTTAGTATGAAGAGGCACACCACACGTGTTTGCTCAGCCCACGGGAGCGTCTGTCTGGGATGACAGCCTTCAGATGGTGGCATGGGGATGCTGATTCAGACCTGCTTCCTCCCACAGCGCTACCAACTACTGGGCTTGGTTCAGAGGGTCACATTCTAGTTCATGCCCTGGGTCTGTGCTGCCGACACTCAGTATTATTAATGCAACAGGGGTAATTCAGGGCCAAGATGGGATGTGGGTGCTTTCGAGGGTTGCAAAACCAGAGAGGTGCAGGAATGGCCAGGTCCTTTCTGTCCATTTCCTGTCCTTCCCCCACTGGAGGCTCCAGGGGGCTCCACACAAGGGAGGATGATAGTGGATTGGGAGTCAAGGCCACTTTATAAAGAGCCGAGCCAGCGAAGGCTCCTCTGGTCACAAACCAAGCCTTTCCCACCCCCAGTGGCTGTGTTGGGCCAGGTAACCTCACCTGGGCTCATTGCCCTGTGCCATGAAGAGGGAACATGAGTGAGGGTCTCGCCAGCTGAAATGCTGAGCCTGCCTGCATCTCAGCTGGCCCTCAAAAAGGGAGGGAAAAAGGGTTCCTGACCTGAAGTTCCTAAGCCCACCCAGTGGGAAAGCACAGAAGAGTGATTGTCATGGATTCTGGCCAATCCAGTGTCACCTCAACCCCTGGGTGTGATGGAGGCCTGGGAAGAGGGGAAATTTGGGAGAAGCCTTGAGCCAGATGAGACCAAAGTGTCCAGTGTATGTCTTGGGACCCTTCATAGTTAAGACGGAAAGACACCTAACCATTCCAACAACCATGTGGAATGAATTCTTACCTACTTCCACAACGGAAATCTTGTGTCCTACCCTAAGCTGTGCATCGTGGATTCCCTTGAAATGAGATGAGCTCTGTTGTCAAAGGCCTTTATCAAATGTCTGCTGTGGTCCCCGGCTGATAGGCCCTGTGACCCAGGATGGAAAAGACCCCAACCTCTCATCTGGAACACAGGTGAAAACAGAGACACGCCAATGTACGCTGCCGGCCACCTCAGAGACTGCTCATTTCTCCCTGACGACTTGGGAGTGCTGTAGGGCAGGAAAGGTGTCTGTCTATCAGCTGGATTGGGAAGGTGAACCAGCGTTCATCGGGCAGACCAGGAGAGGAAGAGCAAGGGCAGTACTCGCCGGGGAGAGGGGACAGTCCACACAAAGGCACAGAGATACAAGGTGTGCTGTCTTTGAGGGGTTATAAGAGAACCCCATATCAGACAGGGAAAACATCAGGTGAGGGAAGGTAGGTGATTAAGGCAAAGAGGAAAGCAGGGTTAGATTGTTTCTTTGTTTTTTTAATTGATTTTAGAGAGAGAGAGAAGAAGGGGGAGGAGAGAGAGGGAAACATCAATTTGTTGTTCCACTTACTGCTGTATTCATTGGTTGATTCTTGTATGGGCCCTAACTGGGGATTGAACCTGCAACCTTGGTGTAGCAGGACAACAGTTTAACCAACTGAGCTACCCGGCCAGGGTTGGATTAGGTTTGGAGCAACACCCTGTGAGCACTATGGACCCTTGGAAAACAGCAGAGGCGACACCCAAAATTCCAAGAAATGCAAGAGAGCAGGAACATGACTCCTTGCTGGGAAGTAATGGGGCCATTTCAGTGAGTCTAAAAATATGTATGCTAAAAACCTTTCTTTTAATAAACGGAGTGGAAAAATGTTTAGTTCTATAAAAAGGAGGATAAATAGGCTTAAAAAAAAAGTCAAGAAACTGTAAGACAGGCTTTAGGAGCTCACTGCCAACCTACATTTGGCCAATCTGGTACCTTTGGAAATCCTTCTGATGCATTAGCTTGCCTGGCGCCTTCCCCCAGGACTGCCGTGGGACTGGGAGGAGAGGTGCAACTATTTTCTCTTTAGCAATGGGGAAACGAGGCCTGGGCATGGCCACTGACTCGCCTAAGCCCTTTTCGGTTTATGGAGAAGCAGAAATTTTGAGGGGAAAGCATTTAGTCAAAGGATAGATCCGTGAAAGATTTGCCAGATGAGAATCTGGAGCAGAAAAATGTCCACAATGGGATATTTTGTCTAACGGTATGCCTGGGTTTGGCATTCCCTGGAAGTCAAGCCTGACATAAGAACATGGGTGCAGGGTGTTTATTTGAGCGGTGACCCCAGGGAGCAGGAGGAAGGGAACCGGGGAAGGAGGAGGCAAGATGAAGTCGGTGCTGTGGGCAGGGCCGGCTCCTGCTCCAGATCTTTCAGTAGAATGTGGGTGCCTCTTGTTATTATTGTCCCCACGAGGGACAGGAAGCTGGAGCTGGTGGGAGGCCTGGTGGGCTCCCGGGTATCAGCATAGGGCCTGAGTGTTAGCAGCAAGCCCCACAGAGCCTTGAGGGGACACTATCGGCAGGAAGTGAGTGGAAGTTCAGGTGACAGGTGGACGAGCATGGCTGTGGCTTGTGAGAGGAGGTGCCCCCTGGCTGTCCTTCGAGCTGACACCCAGGACAGGGGTAGCAACACGCCGGGGGCAGGGGGAGGCCCAGCCCAGAAATACTGGGCACCACGCTGAAGGGCAGCCCAGTGTTACCAGATTCTGCTGACTTTTTAAGAAAAGCCAGAAATCAGGAGTTTTACGGGATTAATACGTTGATCACGAATTTAAAAATATTGTCTGGAGCCTGATTTGGCATGTGGGGCTGAGTGTGTGACTTTTGACTAGAAGCAACTATGTTAATTTTTCCTTTCCTTTTCTTTTCTTCTCCCCACCTTCCCCCAAAGAACTAGTATGTGTAACCCAGGCCTCTAAATCATCAATAGCCCTGGCTGATGCGGCTGAGTGGCTTGTGCACCTGCCTGCCAACCATAGGGTCTCTGGTTCGATTCCTGGTCAGGGGACAT
Source organism: Mormoops blainvillei (assembly GCA_004026545.1). Taxonomy (NCBI): domain Eukaryota; kingdom Metazoa; phylum Chordata; class Mammalia; order Chiroptera; family Mormoopidae; genus Mormoops; species Mormoops blainvillei. Next base: position 82,941 of record PVJD01006650.1, on the reverse strand, counting down.
GGCTGGCTGTGGGCCAGGTCCCTAGCCGGGGGTGTGCAAGAGGCCCCGATGGATGTTTCTGTTGCCTGTTGGTGTCTCTCTCCCGCTCTTTCTTCCTCCCTTCCACTCTCCCTAAAAAACAAAATCTTAAAAAAAATAAAATAAAATCCTGTCAATGACTCCGGAAAACAAGAGGTGACTTTATTTGAACTTTTGGAAACCAATTCCATCTTTCAAAGCATTGAACTCAATTACACTCTCAGTCAGTCCCCAAGACGTGGTCCCTGGGAAATAGGACCTCTAAGAAAAAGGGGGGTTACCAAGACCTCCAGCTCCTCACCTGTCTCTGAAGAACTGGGGCCGGGGCTGAAAGTCCCAAGCTTCTAGCCATGGCTTGGTCTTTCTGGTGACAAGCCCCAGTCCAGGAGCCCACCCAGAGTCACCTCATAAAAACAAATGGTGCTCTCATTACCCAGGAAATTTCGAGGGATTTAGTTCTGTAGCCAGATGCTCTACCCCTGAGCTCCACCCCTGGATTTAGGGATCTAGGAGCTCTGTGTTAGAAACCCGGGTCAAAGGTCAAATAAATACTGGTAGGGATGGAGAGCAGAGACTCTATATATATATATATATATATATATATATATATATTTCTTATTATTTCCCAGGTTGGTGCCCGTCCGTGACCCGATGTCTCTGCACAGAGGGTGCAGGGCTCTGAGTGGCCAGGCCTGGCTGCCATGTCCAGCTCTGGGGCTGGAGGCAGGGTTCACACCGACCCTGAAAACATGGTTACAGACTTGGATAGAGGGGGTTCCTATGAAGGAAAGCCGTGCTGGTGTTCATAGGAAAAGGGGTCGCTGGGCTGCCAAAAATGCGTATTGGCTCCGTGGAGACCGGGGTTCTGGTTGTTTTGCTGACCGCCGTGTGGGGTGCGTGTCCGCTCTGTTGACAGCGCTGGGCTGGGAGCAGGAACACCCTCACCTGGTTGTTACAGCACCAGGTTTTTTTGAAGTGATTGCAATAAAACCGTATAACATAACCAGGCCTCTCTGTCCGCTTCACTAAGGTGGTCTCTGAGTCTGATTACTAAGATTCCACAGCCCCCACAAAGATGTTTGTCTGCCCCCCCAAATGGGTGTACCCCGCACCTGCACCCTTTATGCTGGGGGGAGTAGATGAAGCCCCCAAGTTAACTGCACCCTCTAACTTAGAACAGCCCCATGTCAGGTCTCCAGGAAGAGTGCCTGTGGGCAGGTAGACTCCTGCCTCTCTCTCTGTGGGCCCCGCCTGTGATCTGGGGAAGCCCCTTTCTCCTTTGACCTTTAATGGCCCTGAAGGGCATGCTGTGTTGGGAGAAAGGGCAGCAGGGACCTGGGGACTACCCGATGGGAAAGGAGCAAGCTTAGACGGCACAGGTCTGGTTTGGGTCCCCCTTGGAACTTTGATTTGCAGCTATACCTTATTTGGGAGCGTCTTCCAAGTCCCACCCATTACTTATGAGCCTTTGCGTTGTGGGTTGAGTGTCCCCCTGAGTCTGTGAGGAAGCCCTTGAACATGTGATCTTACACTTCCGCCATCAAAATCCTTTTTTTTTGTGATCAAGAATGTCTGTACAAAAGTGTACGTCGCAATGTCAGGACGATGTCACCTCTGGGTTGGGGTACAGGAGGGCCTGAACAAGGACTTCATTTGAGGGTCCAGTGAGGGATAACAGCAGTCATGAGTGGGAGGGCTGGTCATTCTGTCCACTTGCTGATTTTTCTTCTCATCTCCTGACCCTGAACTTGACCAAGGGTGGACTCAGTTTGGGGACCTGGGGACATGACATTGCACAGCCCCCAGGGAAATGTCTTGGCAGTGCTAAGAAATGCCCGGAGCCCAAAGTGCTGGGGCAGGGAGACTCCATCTACCTCTGCTTTGAACCAGCCACTCCCCAGGTGAGCCTGGGGCTCAGGCGTTTTTGGTGACTGAAGACGGTCCATGCGCCATGTTTGTTTTCATCAAAATACCGCACATGGTCCAGGAAGACTGAGAGAGAGGATGCCTGCGGCGTCAGCATGCAGGGCAGGCTTCCGAGGAGCAAACGGATCAAACTCGGCGGTCCCCACGCAGGAGCCTGGCTGTCGCAGAAAACCCAGAGGCTACCCCCGACTCTGCCATGCCCTCGGCGGGCTCAGAATGACTGCAGGAGAGATCCAGCCCGACGCTAAAGCTCCCTGTCACCTGTTCCTCACACCTCAGCAGGTCAGGGGCAGGCAACACGACAGAGCCCTAGGAACCCTCTGCTCTGCCCCCAAGTTCCTGCCTCCCTTTGCTGCAGAAGCCCCTCCACCAACTTTCAGGCTCCCCCCACCTTGCTTTTGCTCTACCTTTCTACCTACTGCAGTGTCTGACATGAAACTGCCTCTTTTCAGTGTTAATTAGGGTCGTGTCTGCATGGCTCCCAGCAAGCGTTTGGCTTATGCAAGGGACTTTTATCTCACTTGATGACACACACCTCCCTGGGGCACTAAGAGAAATGACTCAGATTTTTAAAGCCAGCCACACAAAGTGTTGGAAGGATGTGGAGGACCTAGAATTCTCATCTACCGCTAGTGGGAATGTAAGATGGCACATTTACTTCAGAAAATAGTTTGGTAGTTTCTTACGAAGTTAAATGCGGACCTGCTAAATAATCCCGCAATTCTATTCACAGGCCTTTACCCAAGAGAAACGGAAGCATGTGTTGTACAAAGACGTGGACGTGAATGCTCATAGCAGCTGTGTTTGTAAGAGCCAAAAGCTGGACAAAACCTAACAATTCATCAGCAAGTAAATGTATGAAGAAAAAACTGCAGTCCATTCATACTCATTCGTAATGAGCGGACTACTACTCATTAATAAAAAAAGGGCTATTGATAACACATGGCAAGCTGGCTGAACCTCATGGTTGTTTGTGATTTAAAAAACCCAGCTCGAAAAGTTGTGTACTGTAAGATTTCATTTAGACGTCAATCTCAAGGCGACAAGGCTTGATAAGTGCTTGCACGCTGGGGCTCGTCCCTTTGAGATTCTTGCTCCTGGAGCTCGTTCACCTTCCAGTGAAGCTGGAACCACAGGCAGATGCTGTGTGCAGAGCAGAGACCCTCCGTCAGCAGCCCCAGCTGAGCTCCCAGCCCACAACCAGCATCAAGTGACCACCACCTTGGAGGTTCCAGGCCAGTAAAGCCCCCGGATGGCTGCAGCCCAGCCATCATCACACGGAGCAGGGGAACCTACCAGTTGACCTCAATCAAACCATGAAATCGTGAGAGATAATAATATAGTTGTTGCTTTAAGCCACTAAGTTTTGGGGTGACTTCTTCTACAGCAATAAATAACCCAGTAAGTTTCTGGCAGTTCCAAGCTTGCATCCTACTAGCTTAGTGACTCTGGTGTGAAAACAAGGTCTGTTTATGAATGTTTCCTGCAAATGCCCTGCAGGTGTCCCTCATAGGACCGACTTGGGCCCAGGGCCCAGCCAGGAACTAGTATGACCACAGCCAAGGAACGTGCAGGTCAGGCAGCCCTGGGTCAGCCCTGAAGCTGGAGTGGAGTCAGCTCTCAGACAGTGCCACCCAGAAAGAGACCGGAGCGGGCCCTTTCCCTAAGGAAGATCCAAGTGTGGTGACCCGAAGAGGGGTGACGGGTGCGGGGCGGAACAGACCCAAGCAGCAGCCCAGCCCCTGGACTTCAGGGGGCTCCCAGCACAGGGAGTAAACCAATGGACTGAGGAATCTGAGGGCGTTTTTGCAACTATAGCAAGATTAATTTTTGTGCTGATTACAGGAGGTGATTTTTGGGAACGCCTAGTAAGTGCTCAACTATTGATAGCTATTATTATTTTGTTTTTATTTATTACTAAACAGGAGTTCTAGAATATTAACACTAGGTATTCCTTTCTCTGCAGGCATTGGCCCGTGTTTGGTGCCCACACAGGCTCTATTGAAATAGAAGTACATTTGGTTCTATTTAAAGGACTGTCTCCAGCCTACATGGCCCCAGGACTCAGAGTCGGAGAGCGTTGTGCTTGTCTACTTGAAGAGCCGTTGTCCTCTGAACTCAGCCGCAGGGACTGGACTCTGATGGAGCTCCTCATCTAGAGACAGAGCGCTCAGCCTGGCCTCGTCCTGTCCGGTGTCTAGGTTTCCATGGAGACCGGGATGGAGGCAGAAGGAGTGGGGGAAGCTTGGACACCCACTCATGCAGCCAGCAGCCTGGAAGCCCTGGGTGTTGTTCTGTGAGGTCAGGGGTGGGTGGTGAGGGGTGTGTGTGCGTGTGTGCGTACAGGTTTGCATGCTAAAGACTTGATGAGATATACCCATGTGTGCACATGTGGTCAGTCCTCTTATGAGAGACAATGTACTCCAGGAAATCGCCATGAAAGGCCGCCGCACGTGCCCGGATGATGCAGGAGAAATCACCAGGACCATTGACCACAAATCCTACCAATGGGACCTCCCTGCTGACGGCCAGCTGGGCTGCTTGGCAGCTGGTGTCTGTTCACCTTGACGGTCAGAGGTTAGACTGCATCAGAGTGTCCACTATTGGAATGTGAGTGGCTTGGGTGTGAAGCACCCGGTCTGCTACAGAGGCAAAAGCAGGTGTGGTAACCATGGTACCTCGGAGCCTGGGCGAGTGTGCTTTGGGAGGAGAGATGAGGACGAGAGCATGTCTGCGTGTCCCCGTCATACCCCTAGCATTGGACCCTGTCTGGGAATCCTTGGCTGTTGCGTCACCGCAGGGCTCCAGCTGGACACCTGGTACCTGCCAGGCACCATTCCTTGTGCTGCTGAGTAAGATCTAGCCCTTTTGCTTAAGACGTTCTCAGTCTACCTGGGGAGGCAGACAGGCCAATGCGGAACAGAGCACGCGTGTGCTGTGTGGGACAGTACAGCCCAGGGGGTGGGTCAGGAGAGCCCCATGCCCTCTGCGGAGACCTACTTTGCTTCCTTTCTCCCTTCAAAACACAGGAGGAATGGGACGTGCATCTTCCCATGACCCCACCTGTCGGAGCAGATGGCCAGGTGGTCTGCCACCATGGCTGGACACCTCTCTCCCACCTGTGTGTTTGTGACTTAAGCCAATGTCACCGCCCCTAAATGCACACACTTATTTTCCTAAACTAGACCCAGCCTGTTTCCTGTTCCTTGCAGCCACTTAAAATTTGATGAATCCAGGAAGCGGCTGGTTCCTAAAGGGTACTTGTCAGTTGGTGAAATGGGGAAGAGCGCTTCAGAGAAAAGAGAGTCGACGGGAAAGAGAGAGAGTAGAGATGACACAACCTGGAGCAACCAGGAGCCGGCTTGGCCAGGGTGGCCCCCGGGGGCTGGGGACATAAGTCAGAGCTGGACTGTGAAGAGGGTGCCTGCCAAGACAGTAGATGTGACAGATCTTTGAGTTGTTTCAAGAGATCCCAGCAGCATCCCGGTGTTTTTGTGTCACGCACACTGATTGGGTGAGCGGGGGCGTGGGGGGACAGGACCCGATCTTAGACCCCTTCACTGTTTTCACTGCACTTGACCTCACAACACTGACGGCTCTGCATTTATACTCTTTCTGCTGTGACTGTTCTCCTCTGAAACCCCAGTGCCTGGCGCACAGGAAGTACTCAAAACGTATGTCCCGAGTGGTTTCATGACCATTTTTGATGGACGTGTATATTGTATGGTCTGTGTCCTGTGGGCTTTTCCATTCACCACTTTACAGATATCTCATGAGCACCTATTAACACCCAGCATTGTCCTAAGTGGTGGGGAGGGAAGCAGTGGTGAGTGAAATATAGACACCACGCCAGCCCTCTCAAGCCTTGATGTCTAGGGCCGTGGCTTCCAAATATTTCAATGACAGCCTACTGAGAAACATGTTAGCCTTTGTGAACCAACCCACACCCCCACATGACAACACAAGTCTGATATGGTTTTAGTACCCATGCTGCACTCTGATGTTTTGCCTTTTATTTTTAAATGCCAGTTGCAACCCACTAAATTGATTTTATGACCCATGACGGCTTGGATCACGCTGGTGGATTGAAAAACGTTAACCCAGTGCAGAGCTTCTGCGTCTTTTCCTGGCTACCTGTTCCTTAGAATCCTGAATTTCAATGCATGAAAGAACATACAGTGGGTTCCAACAGAAAGTTACCACACCAAAATGCAATCATTAACATTTTTTAAAACCAATGTCTGCCATAGTAATTGTGTGCTTTATTTTTAACACAGGAAACGCGAGAGCCGGCGGCAGATGCACGCTGGCCATGCCCCTGAAGCAGCGATGGGCGAGATGTGATTTGGAGAATTCTGCTACCGCTGTCACGTGACGCGGACATACCTGTGATTACCAGGGGTGACAAAGCCACAGGTGCTGAGGCTACTATTCTGGAATGTCACCTATGTTCACACTTGAAGGAAGTGTTCAATTTTAAAAGTTAGTGAAGACAAAGAAACATTTTTCCCCCATTCAAGTTCATAGCACCAAGGGACCCCCGGATCCCGGATGGGAATCCCTGGTCCGGTGGAGCCGGGCTTCCTCTCAATAACATCAAGCCTTTTATTGCAGCAGCAAAGCACTCAGTGGAAGAAGTAGGTAAACCGTGTTTGATTAGCAACTGTCAGAATCGGCCAGGAGGGCCCTCAGCTGCCCACCTTTGATCACTTTTTTCCTACCTGAGTCTTTCCTGAGTCTTACTGGTTACCTAGAAAAACGTTGATTCCCATTCCAGGTGGACTTACAACCACACTGTTAGAGGGTCCAGGTCACTGTGGATCTACCGATTTAAAAATTGAGGAAGGTCTAAGAGCTGCAGAGACCTAAAGGCAGCAAGTGCACCGCCAAGGGGTGGGCAGGCAGGACCCCCAGAGCGACCCCCAGCCCCGCCCCAGCACCCGCTCCCTCTTAGTCTAAAGGCCCGCACAGTGCATGTGGGTCCCGTGGTCTGATTCATTGCCGGTCAGCCACACACCGTTGGGGCGGAGAGAATCTTTCAGAGGTGGCAGGGTGGGTGTCTTGGAGTCACCTCACCTCCATTCTGATAATAGACGCATGGCCTCAAGGAGCATCCGCTCAAGTCGCTAATAGGCTGACATTCAAAGAAGGGAGGAAAAAACCCAACAAGCAAGCTCGCTGGATCAATTTAATCCTGTTAAATATACCCTAAGAATGGAGCGTGGGAGGGAGCATTTTATCAGCTCCCAGCTGTTTGTCACGGGAGAGGCGCCTGCTTCCCATCACGTCAGAGAAAGTCGCTCCGGGACTATTTATCCAGTGTTGGATAAATAATAAAACGTTTCCTTGTATCTTTGAGGCCGTGTGGGGGGAATTCCAGAGGAGAGGGAAAGCGCTTCAGAGTGCAGTGGCAGCTTCTGCGTTTTTATGACTTATCGAGGGGCTCTAAGGGGACCCCCAAGTCCTTCCATTTTCTAATATTTTATTATGCAGTTATGACAGTGTGTCAGCAGTCTAGTTGGACCAGGAGACTAGCAGTTTGCAAGGTTTGGGATGTGCAATGGTTCGTTTTATACATCCATTTGGCTAAGTGAGAGCAACCCACCGTTTAATCAAATGCTAAGTGTCGCCGGCAAGTATTTTGCAGGCGTGGTTAACGTCTACCATCGATTGCCAGTCACTAAAGGAGATCACAGTATCGCCCCCCCCTCCGTTATGGGAGGGGCACGCACCGATCAGTGAAAGGCCTTGAGAGCAAACATGGAGGTCTCCCGAGAAGAAAAATCTCTGCCTCAAGACTGCCTGAGTTTCTAGCCTGCCAGTCCTGCGAATTTCAGACTTGTTGGCCGCCATCATCCCATGAGCTCATGGCTTAAAATTAATCTCTTAACATAGCCTATTTCCCTGGAGAACTCTGCCTGATAATGGGATGCATTAAAACATTTTTAAAATAGTTTGAAAGGCAAGGGTCTGAATGCAAAGCGACTGGAACACATTACACGCGCGCCACCCCACCCTCCCTCGCCAGTCTATGAGGCCCTTCTTTAGTTCTCATTCACGGCCCCATCTTCTGTGCTCTGATTTCCACTCCATCCTGTGCCCCAACTGGACATGTGGGACCCAGTGCCCCAGACGCTGCATTCCTCTGGCCAAGATGAATTAGGCGGCCTCAAGGTACTGGTCGTTTCGGCCACATTTTCTCTTTCTTGAAACTCCTCGATTTGTCTCTGCATCTTCTCTGTCTCCATCGTTCTGTCCGTCTACCTTCCCCATTGACGTTGGGGCTCCCTGGGACTCTCTCACTGAATGCACACTCACTGGGTGATCTCTTCGATCATGTGTTTTCAACTGCCTCCTAAATCTTAATGATTCCCAGGCCTCTGTCTCCCTCCGGTCTAGAACTCTCCTTCCTACTTCAAAATCCTCTAACCAGCTGTGCACCAGACCTCCCCACCAGAGTTCCCTCCTGTCCCCATACCCCAGGTTCAACCCATCCCCAGCAGGACCCCTCATTCCCATCCCAGGTTCCTGATCGCAGCTGGCAGAATTTCCGCCCGACAACCACCTGAGCCGGCATCCCCCCTAACGACAAGTCCATCATTTCCCTACATGCCTGATTTCCTGAAGAGCGATGTAAATGCTTTTACTGCATCCAGATGAATGAAACTGGATTACTCGGAGGCATAATTATTATTCCAGGTAGATGATTGCTGTAATGGGATAATTGGCCGCCTCTGCCCCATGTCACCTGAAATAAGTAATATGTGCACCTGCGTTTTTAATCCAAGTGAAAGATAATAACGAGGGGCAGCTGAGAGGCTCAGGAAACGTGTTAGCAGTGCTTTTGATAAGTTCATGGCCGTGAGCAGTTGAAAGGCACCCTGGGGAACGAGGGAGAGGGACAAAGCGAGTGCGGGGAGCCCAGCGGAAAGCAGAACTCGGGGGGACCTCGGGCCTTGATAAGGATGTAATCTTTGCCCTAAGTGCAATGGGAAGCTGTCAGAAGATTCTGGAGGGAGCCGTGAGATGTTCTACAATCCTGAGCTCTGTGGGGGGCAGGATAAGACAGGAATGGAGTCTAGAGAGAGACCTTCTTCTGATCCCATCACTGTGAGTGGGGCCCCCAGGCCTCAGTGGGATTTGAAAGCCCCTAGTGCAATTCTACTAATGGAGCCAAGGGGAGACTTTCTGCACTGGACCGAGTCGTCCAAAGCTGGAGACCCCGTGTGGCCGGCCCCACGAAAAAGGTTCACACAGCCTCTGCTTCAACAGTGCAGCAATATGGGGACACATTTGTCACCGGGGCAGCCTGGCTCTTCATCGGGCGGCTCTGATGGTTGGAAAATTCTTCCTTATTTCAAGTCTCAGTCTTCTCCGTTGGCTCAGCCTCACTCCCTGCACGGAGTAAACATCCCAAACCCTCTAACAGTCTCACACAGGAGCCGGTTTCGAGGACCTCTGCTTCCTTCTTTCTTTTTTTGTCTTCCTTTGCTTTACTGTATAATGCAGGCACAGGGAGTGAGAACGTGTCAAAGGTAAGGCGAAGGGCGGGGCAGACTTCGATGCCAGGCCTCTCCGCCTTGAGTCCTCCAATCCATCCTGTTACTTTCTTTCTTCTCAAAGGAATGCTATGCCTTTGCAACGTCCGCACAGCATTTTAGACAAAAATGCTCTATACGCTATTCTGCACCCTGGCTTTTTTAAACCTAATAATAAAGGTGGGAGATGAGTCCACCTGAATATATGAATCTGCACCTGGTTCTTTTAAAAGTTGCATGGGCAGTTTGATAAACCTGTGAAAACGTTACCTCTCGTGGCCAGTGCCCTATTGATCGACATTAGGTAGTTGTCAGTCCTTTGCTACTACAAGTCAGCCATCATTAGTGTCCTGCTTTGGGTCTCCCTCTTTGTCTAGGTCACCTGTGTGAAATTGAGAGCAAGGCAGTTGCCAGATCAAAAGAACGCGCACCTAAAATTGGAATGCTCATCACCAGACCAGTGACATGGTATGAAATCCCCACCAGGGACCGTCACAGCTCTAACATCAGGCTGAGGAGGCAGGTCAGTTTGTCATTTGCTCCTGGAACAGTTTTGCCCCGAATCGAACCCACTTTCTGTGTGACCCAATGGCCACAGTGAATGCGGGCCACGCCCTCTCTTACTTTGGCCGCTTAGCTTCTCATAAAAAAACTGGGCCCCGAATCTGCCCTGTGGCCATGGCCACATTGCCAACCTTTGGTCATTAAGTTCTGTTCCAAAGTGTGGCTGCCAAACCAGGTTTCCCCATTTTGCACATGGGCTATTAGAGCTTTGTACACAAATTGCCATGTTTCCATGTATCTGTGAGAGTAGCTTCCTTTTGCTCTGGTAACACATTCCACAATGTGGTGGCTTAAAGTCACACTGATTTATTATCTTATGATGTCAGCAAGGCTGCGTTCCCTTCTCTGGGACAGAGTCCGTGCCCCTGCGTTTCGCAGCTTCTAGAGACTTCCTGTACCTCTTGGCGTGTGGCCCCTTCCCCATCTCTGAGGTAGTAGCACACCATCTTCCTGTCTTTCTCTGACTCTGACCCCACTCCCACCGTCCCATCCTCTCTGACTCTCCTGCTTCCTTCTTCCACCTTCTAAGACCTTGTGATTACAAGGGGCATGCCTAGATACTCCCAGGACAATCTCTCCCTCTCTATCTCCCCATCTTTTGATTCTTAATCATATCTGCCAAGTTCCTTTGGCCACCTAAGGTAGCACAGTCACAGGTTCCGGGGGTTAGGACGTGGACCTGTTTAAGGAGCTGCTATTCTAAGACAGCAACATCCGACAGAGGCTAATTGCTTCAAGTGCTGTGAGCACTTAATGGGCTTTCAGTGAGTGTCTGGCTAGCTTCCATTCTACAGGGATTTTTTATTTTATTTTTTAATCCTCACTTGAGGATATGTCCATTGATTTTAGAGAGAGAGAAAGAGAGAGAAACATTGATCGGTTGCCTCCCATGCACACCCCAACCTGGGATCGAACCCTCAACCTACATATGTGCCCTGACTGGGAATCAAACCTGCAATCTTTTGGTGTATGGGATGATGCTCCCACCAGTTGAGCCACCTGGCCAGGGCCATAGGGATTTGAAATTATGTGCCAACCAGTGCCTAATGTTGAGTTGAGCATCCATGGGGTGAGAGTGAAGAGCTGCGGGAACACCTCACTGAGGACCTGTGCTTGACAACTTATAAAAACATGTACATCTGTTCTCACAATATATTTCCCCCTGGCAGGTGTGGCACTGCCTGAAGCCACACGGCAGGTACCCATCGGTGGGATTCCTCCAGTTCCCACATTGTCACTCTTTCCTCTGCACCATGTCCCACTGCATGACCGTCATGCTACCAGCCCACACAGAGTCCCCCGTGTAAGTCTGTGAGAGTCCTTTTCTCTTGTGGCTTTTGCAGCTGCCTCTTCCCAGAAGCCACCCACTTGGGTTGGAATAAGGGGCCCCTTTTACTGGTTTATACGCTTGTTCTCATGCCTTCACCTCCCAGAATTTGCAAGAGCCTCACCACTGAGCAGGTCAAGCCTGGGACAGTGTCCTCCTGTCCCTGCCGGTCCAGGAGACGTAGGCCCTGAGGGAACGGGGCCATGGCCAAGGTCTCAGAAGACACACTGCCCCTTGCTATCTTTTGTAGAGACACTGCCCTAGATGCTAGAAACTCTGAAAGCCCTAAAGAGCCTGCCCTTCAGTCCAGAGAATGTGATACATTCCTCGGAAAGTGGAGGTAAGTTGGGACTCCTGTCCATGGAGTACCTGCTGCGTGCCAGCACTTTCCAGAGGCGTGGCTCACTCTGTCCCGCTCACATTTTAGGAACCGTTGTTACCGTTTCACTGATGGTGGCTCTGAGAGGTTAAGGTCACAAGGATGGCCACGAACAGATTCTGTACCACAGCATTTGGATTCCGAAACCTATGACTTTTCCACTTGCCCACGTGGAGGAGGAGCAGAGCAGGATTCAGGTTAAAAAAAAAATCTAGCACCTCCTTTGTGAGGGTACAGCCCTAGGAGCCCCAACCCCCGCCCCCCTGTGAAGGTTGCAGCTGGTCGGGTTAAAGTGAGTGCAGGGAGGGAAAGGGCGGGCCGACCACACCTGCCCGGCTGGTGTCCGGTGACCTGCAGCTCTGGGAGCAGCCAGAATCCTCTCCCAGTGCATGTGAGCAAGGAGGTCCCGCTGAGGGCTGCCAGGCCCGGGGCAGAAACATGGGAGCCAGTTACCAAGCCAAGTTGCCAAACAGACCTCTAGCCAGCTCGCGAGCTCGTGGCGTGCGCGCCCATGGTCTCGGGGCCGGCGTTGTTCGCCCTGTGTCAGAGAGTCCAGCTTCGCTTCCATTTTGTCTTCAGCTGAGACCCCACCTGCTGCTCTGCACGGCCGCTCTGGTCCTACCGCCAGAGACACAGGCACGTGATTACCCAACGCTCCCACGCATCCTGCCCGCTCTCTTTCTCTTTGGGCTTCGCTTCCGCGAGAGGCCCTGCCTTGTGCTTTTTTAAAAACCTGCAATTATGAGGAGGCCGCTAATGAGACCAGGAGCAAACGTCTGTGCTACTCAGTTGTGTTTTTTTGTTCTTTTTTTTAATGAGGTAAATGGGAAAATGTCAAAGGAAAGGATCTCTCTTTCTTTGATGACTGGGAGGGTGCCCAGCAGCAAACAAACACGATGCAATTAGCGCATGTCTGCGGGGTTGTGAGCCCTGGGTCCAGGGGCTCCTTGGCCTGTGTGACTGGGTCTTGTCCAGCTGATGACCCACTGGCCAGTGCTCCCAGGCCTGGAATTCCTCCCGGGCATGATCCACAGACACGTGCCCCTGGAAAGGCAGCCGAGTGGAGCGCGGAGGAGAGCTCTGACCTCCAGGAGACGTTTGTTTTCCTCCCCGAGCTCATTACGGGGCAGTAATGACCAGGGTTGTGGAAACGGTGAACAGCCTGTGTGTAATGAACAGGCCGGCTTGGGATACAGCATTCTCAGCAACTCCTAATGGCTGCGGGAACTCAAGGGGTGACAGAAAAACCCATCACGGAAGTGCCACGTATTCAGTGTGGCTAATCATGGGAATTCAACTGCAGAAGCACTTATTTAATGCCTGTTGTGTACCTGCTCTGTGCAGAGCAGCTAGGGCACGGCGTGAGCAGGATGGAGCCTCGGTCTTTCCCTGGATCCCAATGGACAGAACTGGAGAATTAAAACCTGTGTCTATTTTGGTCGATTAATATTTGACAAAGGAGGCAAGAACGTGCAATGGGGTAAGTACAATTTATTCAATAAATGGTGTTGGAAAAGTTGGACAGATACATGCAAAAAATGAAACTAGGTCACCTTTTTATACCATCTACAAGAATAAATGGATTAAAAACTTAAGTGTAACACCCGAAACCACAAAAATCCTAGAAGAAAACAGGCAATAAAATCTCGGACATTTCTCTTAGCAATATTTCTTCTGATCTATCTCCTCAGGGAAGGGAAACAAAAGAAAAAATAAACAAGTGGGACCAAGTCAAACTAAAAAGTTTTGGTGCAACAAAGGAAGCCATCAGCAAAACAAAAAAGACAAACCTACGGAACGGGAGGAGATATTTGCCAATAATATCCAATAAAGGGTTACTGCCCAAAATTTATAAAAAACTCTTATAACTCAACACCAAAAAAAACAAACAATCCAGTTAAAACGTGGACAGAGGACCTGAATAATCACTTCTCTAAAGAGGACATACAGATGGCCAGTAGACATATGAAAAGATATTCAACATCGCTAATCATCAGAGAGATGCAAATTAAAACCACAATGAGATATCACCTCACACCTGCCAGAATGGCTGCCATCAATAAATCAATAAGCAATGAGTGCTGGCAAGGATGTGGAGAAAGGGGAACCCTCGTGCACTGTTGGTGGGAATGCATACTGGTGCAGCCACTGTGGGAAGCCAGATGGAGATTTTTTAAGAAGTTAAAAATGAAACCGCCTTATCACCCAGTGATCCCAGTTCTGGGTATTTATTCAAAGAAACACTAATTGAAAGAATATGTGCACCCCTATGTCTATTTCAGTGTTATTCACAATAGCCATAATTTGGAAGCAATCCAAGTGCCCACCAATAAGCAAATGGAGTCAAAAAGCTGTGGTACTTATATACAATGGAATATTACTGGGCCATGAAAAAGAATGGAACCTTACCCATTGCACCAGCAGGGATGGACCTAGTGGGGATTATGTTAAGTAAAACAAATCAGACTGAGAAGGACAAATTACCATATAGTTTCACTTGTATGTGATATCTAAGGAATAAAATAGATGAATAGACAAAACAGAAACAAACTCATAGGTACAGAGAACAGACGGCTGGCTGTGGGCATGCAGTATGGCAGGCTAGGTGACAACGGCGAAGGGATTGAGAAGTGCCAATTGGCAATATCAAAATAGTGACGGGGACGTAAAGTACAGCACAGGGAACAGAGTGAACAATATTGCATGGTGCCAGGTGGGCACTGGAAATACCAGGGAAATCATCTTGTGAAGAATATGGTTGTTTGCCCACTACACCTAAAACTAATACAAAATAATATCCAGTGTGAACCTGTAATTGAAAAATGAAATTTTAAAGAGAAGAAAGAGATACCGGTGTAAGTCTTGAAGCCTCCCCCTGCAGCCACTCCTCCTCCCTGGGTTTAGATTTCGCCAAGAAAAAGAAAGGAGGAGATTAAGGCTTAAGATTCTCTTGACTCAACACCCACTTCAGGCCCACTCTTCCTCGCCAAGGGGTGAGCCCTCTCCTTCCACTCCGTTCCCCCCGCTTCTGCCCACAGCTGGAGCCCAGTGCAGGCACAGAGGGTCCCAGGGACCTCTTCCCAGGCTCAGTGCCGTGGACCCCAGCCTGGCCTCACCCTGGGGCTCCCCAGGTTGCTCGTCTGATGGCGCCAACGTGGGCCCCTCAGCACAGGTTCTGATCGTACTGGTTTGGGATTGGTCCCAGGAGGCGTGTTGGAGCTGATCCGTGCAGGTGATTTGCATGAGTGTTCAGGCTTGGGAACTGCTAACCCAGAGCCAAAGGAAGGTAGCAGCACCCTCAGCTGGTGGTGTTGGAAAGCACCTCTTCCCTCCTCCAGAGCATTTTCCCCGTCTATGAACGCACACTGGGTGATGTCTGAGGTCCACCGCCTCTCACCAGCTGGGTGTCCACAGGGCGGACCACCTGGGCAACTGCCCACGATGCTGCCCTTTCTTCGCAGAGGCCTCCCAGAGACCTGGCTGAGGGGAACCTAGACCCCTGTGCTGACCCCAGACCCTCCACTGCTCCCTGGGTGACCTAAGCCAGGTCCCCTCCCCTCTCTGGGCCTCAGTTCAGGGTAAACCTTGAGGGTTTCCAGCAGGTAAGCACTTCTTTTTTTCTCTTTTCTTTGGGGATTTTTTTTTTTTCAGGGCAGAGAGCAAAGTACTCTTAAGGCAAAGTGAAGGGCCCTGGGGGGAAGATACCCTTTCCTGGCAGTGAGGCTGGAGGGACAACTGCCTGGAGGGTTGGGGGTTGGGGGTTTACCACCCAGACTGCCTCGGGGCACTGGAGCTGTGAGAGGGACTGGAGGGAGGGTCTTCGTCCATTTTGCATTCCACCACGAAGGCACAGGAGTCTCAGTTGTTCCACGTTCCTGTAAACACTTAGTGTTGTCAATCTTTAATTTTAGCCATTACCTGTGTAGTGGCACCTGGTGGTTTTAAATTGTGCTTTCCTGATGGTTAATGACACTGAGCATCTTTTTGTGTGCTTGTTGTCCGTTTGCATACATTTTGCCCCTTTTTGTTGAGTTATCTGTCTTCTTATATATTCTGGATATAGTTCTTTTGTCAGACACGTGAATTGAAAATATTTTCCCCATTCTGTAGCTGGTCTTTTCATTTCCTTAATAGCATTTTCAAGAGCATACATTTTACATTTTTATGAGATCTGATTCTTCCTCTTTTTATTGTATGGTCATGCTTTCTGCCTTCTATCAAAGGCATCTCAGTCCCCCCCAAAGCTGCAAAGATTTGCTCCTGTTTCTTCCGAGAATTTTATATTTTCAGTCTTTACATTTGGGTCTGTGATACATTCAAGGTTAGGCCTAGTGCATGGGGTGAGGTGTGGGTCGAGGTTTCTTGGTTCTCTGCACATGAATATCTCATCACTCCAGCACCGAGTGATGGAAAGACCACCCTTTCCCCCTTTAATTGCCTTGGCGCCTTTATTTGGAATCAACTGACCGTATACACGTGGGTCTATTTCCAGGCTTTCAATCCTTTCCCATCGATTTGTATGTCTAACCTTACACCATAGCTTTATTTGCGAAGATGAGACATCAGGCGCTGAGAGACTGAAGAGCCTTGTAGGAGGTCAAAACAAACAAGCTCGAGGCCAGGACAGGCTGTGATGCTTGTAAATATCCTTCTTTAACTCCTGTTGCCAGTCAGCAAGGAGGGAAACGGCAAGGAGTGTAGATGCTGACTCTGGGGGTCGGGGACATGCTTCCTGGGAGCCCCCAGCCTGACGGCAGGGTCCATGCAGAAGTGAGAGGGTCCAGTGCGAGTCAGAGATGGTGCTGGCCATGTGACATGGCCAGGTGAGAGCCATGTGACCTTACATGGGCTGCTTCCTCCCTGGAGGTTCCTGCATTTGCCAGGGTTCTCTAGAGAAGGAGAAACACACACACACACACATACACACACACACACACACACACACACAGAGAGAGAGTCTGTCCAGAAAATATCCAGCCATGAACTATGAAAAAATAGAGCCATTTATTGAAGAAGATACAAGAAACATTGTACATAAGACAATGATGCCTCAGTCCCCTTCAAAGTAGGCACCTTGGGACCTCACACAGTTCTCCCAGTCACCAGCAGCTGCCCTGTCATATTTTCCTGAATCTCGTCGAAAGCCTGAAATCTCTTCCCTTTCAAAAGTGATTTTAGTTTTGGGAAAAGCCGGAAGTCACAGGGTGACAAATCTGGGCTGTAGGGGGTGCTGAGTCACCTGGGTGATTTGACGTTTCACCAGAAAACTCTGCACAAGATGTGATGTATGAGCAGGCACATTGTCGTGACAAAGCTGCCAGTCACCAGTTGCCCACAGCTGTGGCCTCTGCATCATTCGAATAGTTTCCACAGAGGAATATTCAAGCTTAATATAAAACCTGATGCAGATTTGTTGCTCTATTCGCTCAGTCATTTTAAATGTGACAGCCACACAGTACACATGATCACTCAATGGCATCTACCGCCCCCACTGACTCATACAGTGAAGTCGTCATTGTTCACACATGCACATCCCAGTCTCCTCTCCTCAGCTGCCAGGTTACATCAATGTCGCACTGTTCTCATTATATTAACAATGGTTGGACTTTTTTCAAATAGACCCCAGATATGTACATACAGAAACTGAATCGTGATTAGAGAGGCTGAGAAGTCCCATGCTCTGCCACCTGCAAGCTGGTGTAGTTCAGTTCAAGTCCAGAGTCCTGAGAACCAGGGAAGCCGAGGGAGGAATATCGATGTCCCAGCTCTCACAGTCAGGCAGGAGGGGTGAATTCTTCCTTCTCTTCCTTTGTGTTCTATTCAGGTCCTCAACTGATTGGATGACACTCACCCACATGGGGGAGGGTAAACCTGCTTAATTGAGTTCACTGACGTAAATGCTAATCTCAACTGGAAACGCACCCACAGACACACCCAGAAATAATTTAGCCAAATATCTGGGCACCCCAGGATCCATCGAGTTGACACTCAAAAGTAACTCTCACGGTGAATCCCTCGTCTGTAAGTTGGGGGAGGAACGATGCCAGCCGCATAGCAGTGTGGGGCTAAGCTGAGCTGATGCTCTGGATGTATTCAGTGCAGCGTCTGGAACACAGTAGGTGCTCAGGGAAGGCTAACTGTTCATACCCCTCGTCGGCACAAGGGTCCTCCCTTCTGGAGCTGACCTGGTGGCCAGGCCCTTCCATTCCCAGGCACAGATCTCCACTTTCTTCCTATTTCTCCTGGGGACTCGGCCATGACCCACATGAACCCCGCCAAGGACACTGCAGCCCCGCTCCAGGCAGGGGGGTGTCAGCACAGCTCCGAGGGGTCGGCAGATGCCCATCAGTGATGACCTGGATCCCACCCGAGAGGATGTCCTTGGGGTCCACTCCAACACCCGCAGGGCAGTGATGCCTCATGCACGTGCCGTTCTTGAGGCCCCCCATGGGGCCAGCGAGGCCGGGACAAGGACTGTGGGTGCTGGGGGGTGTTGGAGAGGCGAGCGCCGCACCATTCCCGGTAGCACCATGATGGATCTTCTTGCTAAAATCTCTCAATTGAGTGTCAAGCCTGACATTGCCAAGCAAATCTGCTCAGAAATGACTCGCACCAGGCATTGTGGGTAAGATAAGGGAGCACTGGCTGAGCCTCCTTCACGCATAATGCCTCATGGCTGCCTTTCCTAGGAGTCCCTCCTGGGGGCGCCCAAGAGAACCCCCTTTACAGCAACACTGTGCTATCTGGGAAGACGGCACCAACACCAGCCTGCAACGTAGAACCGCTGACCCTGCGTCAGGTGCTGTTCTGAGCACTCAGAATACAATGGTTCCAGGGCTCTGCAAGGCAGGTCTTACTGCTGTCTCCAGTTCTCACGGGAAGAAACTGAGGCGCAGAGAGGTGGCCAGCTCGCACTGCCAGTTAGTGCGAAGCTGCCATTTCATCACCTGGGTGTGGCTCTTGGACGCGGCTCGCACGTAGGCATTACCTCTCTAAGTTCATTCTTCAGTTCGTTAGCAGGAGGCCGGATGCTAAGGAAGTGGCAGCTGCGACATCACGGAGCCCTGAATGACAATGGTCATTGTAATGTCAGTGGGGTGTCCCCACATGTGAGGCACCACGGGCTGCATGTGTGACACTGATGTTTTTCTTGTGAGCCATTCAAGGCAAAAATGGCTTTGTCCCCATTTGTGGAGGAGCAAAGGGTGCCACAGAAAGGTCCACGTGCTCAAGTTATCCCTAGAAAGTGACAACTCCGACATTAGAACCAGGGGGAAAAAGTGATTTTTGAAAGAATGCCTAATTATGAGACACTTGAGTGCCAGTGTCTGATGTTGGCAAGTCATTTCCTCCCCCATGCCTCAGTCTCCCCAGTCGTACAAAGAGGGGCCTTGCTGAATCCTCTCTTAAGTTTAGGAGGCATCTTCGTGGGTTTAGTGAAAACAGGAGTTGAACGTCAGACGCGTTTGCTGTAAATCTTGATGTCCCCTTCGTGGCTGCGTGATCCTGGGCGCGTCATCTAGCCCCTCCGAGCTCGGTCTCTGCGAAGTGAGAGGTTCCCCCCGGGGCTCTTCAGTGAGGAGCTGCCGCCGGGGCTCCGCCTTCACCTGCTCAGGCTGCTACAGCCCCCGTACCACAGGCGACAGGGCTTTATTTCTCACGGTCCTGGATACTGGGAAGTCAAGGTCAAAGTGCTGGCAGACTCGGTGTCTGGTGAGAGCCCACTTCCCGGTTCATGGACGGCCATCTTTTTTTAATTATGATTATTTTTTATCCTCACTCAAGGATATAGTTATTGATTTCAGAGAGAGGGGAATGGGGTGGAACATCGATGAGTGAGAGAAACACTGACTGGTTGCCTCCCATACACACTCCAACCAGGGACCAATCTCGCAACTTAGGTATGTGCCCTGACCAGGGATTGAACCTGCAACTTTTGGTGTATGGGACGATGCTCCAACCAACTGAGCCACTTGGGCAGGGCATATGGCCATCTTCTTGCTGTGTCTTCACAAGGTGGCAGAGATGAGAGGGCTCCCTGGGATCCCTTTCCTACAGGCACTAACCCCATTCTTGAGGGTGCCACCCTCATGACCTAGTCACCTCCCAAAGGCCCCACCTCCTAATATGATCATGTTGAGGATCAGGTTTCATTGTGACTCCTGGGAACACACACTGGGTCTCCAGTAGGTCCCCAGTGCAGCGTCTAGCATGGACCAGGTGACCAGCCCCCACAGACCTCCTTCCTCTCCCAAGGGCCTCCCACTCTCTTCCTGGGATCTGAGCAGCAATTAGTCATCTAGCAAAGCCTGAGAAACTGGGGCAAATGTGGCAAAAAGTAGCATGGTGTTCGGGAAGAGTGGGGGATGAGTCTCCCAGGGACAGGCTCTGGGCAGGTGGGTTTGGGAGGGGGCGGCCGCTGTGGGCTTGGGTGGGTTCAGAGAAGGTGCCAGTGGGTGATATCACCCTCAGGAGGCTGTGGGGGGTCCTGGGGCACCTGGGGAGAAGATATGGGGTAGAATATGGGACAGTAGGAGAGAAAAGAGATATAAGCTTACGTCCTACCATGAGGTTATGGAAACCCAGCATTTCAGACAAATAACATGTGCATAAAGTATGTTCATACCAGGTCATCAAAGTGTGGATAAAATTTTATAACATCAGGTTTTATTGGACAGAATCACCATATATACACATACATTTTCCCTGTTTTAACTTGCAGGAAAGTTAATTCTATCATAAAAATATATTGTAACATTTGATATGTATTCATGAAACACAAGCTGTTATAAGCAGAGCAGGTGACATTGGCCTTGGATTCAAAAATCTTGAGTCTCTTTGCCACAGAAAACAAGAGTTGGCAGGTGTGTTAATGAAAAAAACAATTGCTACATTGGGACTGCTTACAGTAATGTTTCTATTTTTTCATGGAACCATACTTTTGTTTAATAAATTAAGAGAAAATAAAGTTAAAGCCACAATGTTAACAAACATTAGTGGGGGCTCAAGTTTGGCTTCAGTCACTTTATACTCGATGAGCGGCTGTCTTGAGCATCCGCCACGCATGTGCACTCGTGGGCATGGTGTCCCGGGCGCACAGTGGAGTCCCGGGCGCATGCTTCTGGGCAAATCTGCTCCCCCATCAACACACAGATGTCCTGCCAGTTTCCTACGGGTCTGACGTTAGGGACAGAGAGAACATTGTCTAGGAGCCAGTCATTTGCAGATCACTTTGTCCCTGGGAACAAAATCGCTTTCATTTTTCTAAATTTCAGTTTCCAAAAGTGTTTTTCGAGGTGTCCAAATATAACTTTCACACGGAAGTGCCGGCGCAGGCCTTACGTGTCCTTCATCATGGGCTCCCTCGGTCATCTCCTGGCCCATCCCTGGATGCCCCAAGTTAGAATGGCATGAGCATCCTTGGCCAAGTTTGCACAGACACCAAAAAACAGCAAAATCTGTGAAAACTGAGGGAATGCCAGGAATTGCATTCGGTGCTCTTGTTCCTTGGGCGGGGCTGGTGCGGGAGGTAGGCATGCTCCAATCTCAAGGATGAGGACGGACAGACAGCTGAACTGATCTGCTGCTTTCCACCCCACCCCACAGCACAGGGGTGCATTCATGTCTACCTCGCCCAAACGGATCATGCCAAACGGCAGGGGGTTGAATCCCTTCCCCCGATGGACCTCAGTATATAAGGACTGAGCCCATCCAATGTTTAGAAAATGCCCCATGTGGTCATAAGGATAAAGCCAGGCGCCTTTTTGATTTTTCACTGGACTTTCAAGTCTGTTTGTAATCTGGACCTCGCCAGATGTTCCCTTGGGAAATCCCGAGGGGACTGGCGAGACCTCATACCCCTGAGAGGTCCCTTAAATGTTTTGGAAGAGGTTATGTTTACACACTTGTAAAATAGGACTGCTGAGGTTTGGAACAGTCTCAGTTAGCAAGGAAACTTGGCCTTTGAAGGCTTGTAGAGCACAGGGTTTAGTCTGTAGTAATAACTGCAGTAAAGTTTTCATACGAAATGACCTGAAGGCGCGGCCGTGGCAGGCTGAGACTTGGGGGCTGGGCGTTTGATATCTTATCAGACATGAGCAATCACTCTGACCCGCTCGTTGGGAAACTGACCAGCTCAGGTCAGCCAGTCAGTCACATGCCAAGGTCATGGCCTCCAAACATGCCCCACTGTGGGCAGTCTGGGGTGTTACTGAGGCGATCACCAGACTTTCACAGTTCAAAGTTAGCTTCCTGTCTCCAAATGCAGATTTTAGGCTGCTTGAAACCACTGAAATGTGAACTTCAGGCTCAGTGAAACACAGGCAACAACTTCCTTGCCTGGGAATAAGGGAAAAACTGACTCTAGGGTCACGGGACCTGCGAGAGAAAGGACACGGGAGATGCCCCTGTGTGGCCACCCTAAGCGCACACGCATCCCCGTAGGTGCATCTGTTTGAGTCCTTAAATGTGGGAATCTGGGATAAACTTGACATTGCCAAGACTGATTTGATGAATAACGTTTGACCTTTCAATGCTGGATGTGTATCTCCGTGGCCACAGTGGGACCGCACCCTGCAGGGCCTCGAGGTGGGAGCGCGTGGGATGGGAACGCAGCCGATGGCACCACGGTGGGAGGGTAATCTTGGCAGACACGGTGGCTTCTGCTGCGTGAATTCTTCCCTTTGTCCCTGAGGGTGCGTGGCAGCCCATTAAGACCCTGTGTTGATGTTGAATTTGTACATTCCCTGCCGAAGACACACCTTTGATCCCACTCAGGCAGAGTGTCTGGGGATGCACCCTGGTCACATGTACCTGGTTTCTTGGGAGTGAATTATGTGCTCTGGCCGGTGTGGCTCAGTGTGTTGGAGCCTCGTCCTGTAAACCAAAAGGTCACGAGTTCGATTCCCAGTTGGGGCACATGCCTGTGTTGCAGCTTTGGTCCCTGGTTGGGGCGCATGCGAGAGGCAACAATTCGATGTCTCTCACGCATCGATGTTTCTCCCCCTCTCTCTTACCCTCCCTTCCCCTCTCTGTAAAATCAATAAGCCTGTCCTAAGGTAAGAATACAAAAAAAAAAAAACCCCTAAAAGAATGAATTATGTCCTCTCCCCATTCCCTGTATAATAGGCACATGCTCTTCAAAGCAAATGTGATGCACTGTGTCCCTCCCTCCCTCCCTTCCTCTCTCCCTCCGTTCTTTCTTCCCTCCTCTCCCTTTTTCCTCTGTTTTGGTAGCTAACTAAATGTGGGTTTGCCCCCATGTTTTCTCCTTTGAAAAGAGATCTAATTGGATCCTCCCAGCGTGGAGACTTCCGCCACCTCCTGCCAGCCACAGGCCACCTTCACTCTGTCTCAGGGAGTGCTGTCCCTCTTCTCCATTCCTGGACGCACGCTAAGCCCTAAGCCTGTCACACACTGGCACATTCACATCTCCTCTGTGTCTTGTCATATGCGCTTCCCTATTTGAAGTTCTGGCCCAATTCCATTGCCTCTAGGAAGCTTTCCAGAACCTTCCTTCCCCACCACCCAAGTGCCCAGCCCTCCCTTTGCAGCCCCCAGAACTGTACACATGCC
Organism: Mormoops blainvillei; assembly: GCA_004026545.1. Taxonomy (NCBI): domain Eukaryota; kingdom Metazoa; phylum Chordata; class Mammalia; order Chiroptera; family Mormoopidae; genus Mormoops; species Mormoops blainvillei. Next base: position 59,615 of record PVJD01006650.1, on the reverse strand, counting down.
TCAGGCCAGCCCCAGCCTCCACACTGTGGTGCATTGCCTGGTCCCCCCGGGGGCTGACACAGCACAGAGCCAGGCCCCCCACAGCGCTCAGCAAATGTCTGAGGGGTAACAGGCAAGTATTTTCACAGCTCTGGGCTGGAGCCTGTGGCTGCAACATGCCACCCTCTGCACAGTGACGACTGGGTCTGGCTAAGTGAAGCCATGTGTCCCAGCTGCTCCTTTTCCCAGGTGCAGACTCCTTGGGGAGACGGACAATTCCACACCTTGGGATCTGTCTCCCCTAGATGGCCGACCCCCAGAAATGCCCAACCCCTGCTCCTTCGCCCCATACTTGTGGAAGGAGGCACGAGGGGCCTCTGACTTCGTGGCTACGTCTGAACTGGAGAGGCAGGAGCAAGGATGAGGTTCCTGAATCTCTTCCAGGGACCAGGTCAGGGCTTCAGCCACCAGGAAAGCGAAAGTAGCCAGCCAGGGTCAGATTAGCTCTTTGAGGATCGACAGGCCACTTGGTCTGGAGCCGGCGGCAGGTGGCGCACTTACAAAAACCACGCTGCCCTCAGCCAGCTCTCCCCTTTGAAACCCTAAGAGCAAACCCTGGGGGCTCCCCACCCGCCCACTCCGCACGCCACTCCGCCCAGGCTCCGACAGTTGTCACGAGGGTCCTCCATGGAAAACCTCCCGTTGGCAGGGCACGAAGAGGTTGACGTCGGTGGGCACCAGGGCAGGGCTGTGCTGGGCCGACGCTCACAAAGGCTGCTGGCCCAGAGTTTCAGGGAAATCCAGGTTGACAGTGAGCCTTCAGGCACCGAAAACCTTTAGTCAGATTCCCTGTAGGTGAAAAGGGTGTGTGAACCATAAATTCTGGGTGCCGAGGTTGCTGCTAAGCACCTCCCCCAGAACTCCCCTGGAAATAATACCGAGAAAGACAAGTCCAGGGGATCACCCCCCACCCCGCCCGAGGTGTGGTGGCTGCATAATGGGAGGGGCCCCAGGGTGAGCGTGGGTACAAGCCCGGGAGCCAAGAGTGAGGGGTCGTCTGCTGTGGGTGGAGTGACACCGCCTGGGCCTCGCGCTGCCAAGAGTGGAATGAAGTTGGGGACTTTTGCCCCTGGTACTAACCTGCCCGCCTTGAGACCCTGCCTTGTTTTGCATGCCCTTCAAATTTCTCTGCCGGTTACCCCAGGACCTAGAGATCTTCCCAGAGCTGTAAAGAGGCCACAATAGTACCTACATTATAGGGTTACTATGCAGGTGGGCGGAAACATGGCCCCAAACTCTCAGCGTGGTGCCTGGGGTCTAGAATTTGCTCAGAGCCCAGCAGCTCTCACGGTGTTGTCACTCCTGCGAGCTGCTCCCGGGGAACCTGGCTGGACCAGCCACGCTGGTAAAGACGAAAGCTTACAAAAGCCCCACACCCAGGGGGTGGCACCCAGCACTGTCTCTCTCTGGCCCTGCCGCCTCCTGGCTCTAGCCCTTGTGCAAAGGGGCTGGTGAGTGACGGAGGGGACACTGTCACCTCCCATAGCTGCTGGGGCAGAGTTTGAGTCGAGACCCCTACAAGTGTCCCTCCGGGGCCCTCCGAGTGATGCTTCCTTCTCTCCAACAAAGAAAGAAAAGTGCCACGGAAAAGGAAACAAACGTCATAAACGTGGGGAGATGGGTTTATTGCTCACAGCGACGGAAGACGCACTGAGGGCCGGAAAGGATGTATGGTTGCAGGGGGATGACTCAAGGCAACTTCCCCCACCACCCCAGCCGATTCTAAGTAAAAACATCTTTGGGAGGTCAGCTGACCATGGGACACACGGACCCTGAACGCCGTGACACTCCTCTGAGCCGACAGTCCCTGGGTGGGTCTAGGGCTCTGAGTTGCCTCCTTCAAGAAGCAGCATGAGGAAAAGCTAGCTCTGTTGTAGGGTGACTGAAAAAGGCATAGTGGGCTGGGTTTGAACACACAGACTCTGTGGTGTGGGACTGGAAACTGCGTCCTACCCGTGGGCTTAGGGATTCACAGCCCCTCCATTCCGCGCTTTATTTTCAAGCTTCTTAAATGTCTTCATGCGTCCAGATGTCCACCAGTGTGTGTGTGGACCTTAAACTTCAAGCCTTGCACTACGCTGAAGTATGCCCAGGCCCTGTGACACAGACGCCCATCTAGATGGTTCTAAGCACTTGACCTGAGAAAACTGTGTGACGTCAGATACATTATTTTACCAAATGAGGTAGATAATTCACCTGGGAATAAGGACGCAGGGACAAATTTTATGTGCTATAAAGATGAATATAAACCTTCACCCAAAGGTAATTCTGGATGGGCTGGTGGACACTGATAATCGCTGACACCGTGATTTTCTTCTCCCCTCTCCTTGGGTTTTAGTGCCTTTGTCTAAATAATGATGAGAAGACCCAGTCAGCTGACGTAGCTGGGGCTTTGTCCACTGGGTGCCAACATAACTGTTTTATTGGGTTTTTAGCAGTTTCGTGGAAGTTATGAAATGCATCTTTTCAAGCTAACGAAGAGGCAAAGGTGCCTGGTTGTTTTAGGACCATATGCTGTCTACACAGAGCAGAAAGAGGGGCGACCCAGTGATCGACCTGTCCGGTCTGACTTCAGTCAAAACCGTATTTTACCACTTGACCTTGACTGTCTACTGACTTCACCTATGGTGTCGCTTGTCGCCTTGTGCCCCATTCTAAGAGGACCGATGTGCATTTCCTTGGGTTCATGCTTGTTTCCAACTTGGCTGTGCTTTTGGTACTGTGACAATGGACAGCGAGCAGCTCCTTGTCACTAGGAAACCGCCACAAAAGTGAACGTCCTCTGCGATTCAGACTGGCATGGCCACGCGCTCTCTGAATCAGAGCGGTTTTGTTTCAGAAGCACGCGAAGTCGTGCCTGGGCAGTGGTGTGCTGGCGGACGGGTGACAACCAGCTCTCAGCGAAGAGAAGGCCCGATTTGTAGCACTTGCTAATTTTCCCAGTACAAATATTCTCATCATGGCTGATGTCAAGCGAACAAGGTCATGTCCCCAAACACGGAATTGGGAAGGATGTGCGCCCTGCAACCCCGGCTCCTCCGGGCAGGGATGAGACGCCTCCACCCACACCCGGAAAGGGGGGAGGCCTGGGAAGCTGCATCTGTCTCTATTCTAGTCTCCATGGAAACCTTGAAACTAGACAAGAGTAGGCCAGGCTCAGTTATTTGTTTGCTAAACGAGGAGCTAAGTTTTGGAAGACATCTTTTCAAACAGACATGTACAACACTTGCTTTCTCTCAGTGCTGGGGCCGCCTGGCGGTGAAAACCAACAGGCTCTTCCCGGTGGGTCCCTGGTGGACCTCCAAAGCTGGGCCGCGCGGAGCAGGCAGGAGAGAAGGAACTGCCTGCTTCTCCCCATCCTTGCCACCCGGCAGAATCCCTCAGAGGGCTGAGGATAACTGCTCTTAGCAGTCACACGTTCACTTGCAATGGTGAACAAAGATGGAATGCACAGAAGGCAAGGTCCACTCACCTTGGTCTTTATTGACTCCAGATGGAGGCTCTGCTAATGGATCAGCACACGTATTATTGTTATAATTTTCAATAAAAACTCCACTCTCCCATCATTAGCACAGAGCACTTTCTCACTCCCCTCGGACTGCCTCCACCTTCTGTTGGTAGACTTACAGAAATTAGGATAATGGAACCCCATGCTTCAAAGTCAACGCCGAAACCGGCTCGGGTCCATTCTTGTCCATTCGTTTCAAAGGACGTGCCAGACAGGATGCGTGAGATGAGGTAAAAGGGCCCCTGCAAATTCAGCTCCCCAATCAGGGTCGGGGACCAGCCCAGCCACCTTCCTCCTGCCTCTCCTTGGCTCCAGCACTATGGCACGTAAGTCATAAGAAGGCGACTTCAGGGTCAGAGTTCAAAGAACATTATTACGTGAATTACCTGCGTATTTAAACAGTTTTTGTGCTCAGATTGTCTACACACACACACACACACACACACACACACACACACACGGTAGCTTTGGGGGAGGGGCGGGGACAGAAGCTAAATCTGACAGGAGCATTTCTAAGACTGGTCGGTGGCAACTGGAGAGTCACCAGTTGCTGAGCATTGTCCCAGCTGAGCACCACGTAGTGAGTGTCAGCTGAGCGATATTTGGGTTAAAGCAGCCTCTGCAGTCACACGGACAAGGGCAGCCAAGTGACACAGGCGCTACAGGCCGACCTTGCTCCCGTGACCAATGTCCCGTGGAGGCCACCACTTCTCTGCGGCGTGGAGCCCGATATCCAGTGCTTAGGAAGCAGGTGGGCACCATGCTTCCCCACCTGCTACCCGCACTGTGTGTCCGGGGTCGTGACTAGGCTGTCACCTCTAGAAGCCACCGTTAGTCTGGGAGCTCAAAGGAGCTTCTCAGGGAGAGAAGCCAGGGCACATCCCATGGTCACCCTTCAGTGACAAACGGGGGCAGCTCAACAGCTGCCCTTGAGGACCCAGGGAGCAGCCTCGAGAGCCCCTCTGGACCCCGGGAACCGGAATCGCGGGGCGTGCCAGGTGGGCGGCGGCAGGGGGTGTCCTCCCGGGAGCCCCAGCCCTCCCCGCCTTCTCACCGGCTGCAGACCGTCCAGCACGAATGGTGCCCTTCACTCGGAGACCGGCAGCGTGTTCTGGCTGTGGGAGTCACCGGTGAGGCCCGAGGGGCGAAGTGATCTCCGTTTGAAGACCCTGTTCAGAATCTCCCTGTAGCTTTTGCGGTACTGGTGTCGTAGCAGGGAGTACACGAAGGGGTCGCACGCTGCCTTGCTGTAGGTCAAGCACTTGGACAGCACTGCCCAGTGGGAGCCAATGGGCACCGTGGAGGACAGCTCCACCAGCCTGCGGAGAGATGGGAAGGTCACAGCCGGGCGCAGCCCCCAGGCTGAGCCCCGAGCCCAGCTTCCCGGCCGAGCCTCACTTTCTCGGAGACAGCCTCCTCAGTGACTGTAACAACAGCAGTTCACAGCAGTAACAATGGCGACAGTAGGCACTCACAGGCACTCATTTCATTCTAGGTGCTGTGCTGACACGGGTGATCTCATGGAACCCGGGGAGACAGGACAATCTCCACTTTACACGTGAGGAAATACTGTATTTTGCTGTGTAGGATGTGCACTTTTTTGCCCAAATTTTTGAGGGAAAAATAAGGATGTGTGTTATACATGGGTAGTACTAACTCCCTACCTATAGAAATATTTTTCATTCTTTTATTTATGCTTAGGTGTTAAAAGCATAGCTCTAGAAAGCAGTAACAATATCTATGCAAAATAATACCCTGGAATACGATCATCGGTTCTGTTTCTAAATACAAATAAATAAATTCGTAGTTGGATTGAAAAATTAAGACGAAAGGTTTTTTTTTCCCCTGAAAGTTTGGGACAAAAATGAGGGGACACATTACACAGGGCAGAATATGGTAAATGTTGGAGGAGGTTAAGCCATCGGCCTGAGGTCCCAGGACCAGTAAGTTGCAAAGGCAGGACTGGAACCCAGGTCTGTCTGACTCCGGGACGCAAGCCCATCTAAGAAATGGGCTAATGGCGAACCACGATTGGCCGCTAGATCCAACTCTGCCGCTGAGCTGCTGTGTGCCCCTGGGCTGGCCCTTTTCGTATCAAAAAGGAGTTCAGTCAGGTCCTGTCTATGACCATTGCAACTAGCAGAGATGGGTTCTTTGCTTCCGATCCTAGCTCGGCCTTCCAAAGCAGGTTGCTTGGGAGGAAGGGCTGAGGGTAACTTTGCAAATATTCTGTAAAAGCCCAAAGCATGTCTCGCATCAGGAGAGGTCCTGCTGGCCAGGAACTGCTCTTCCCAGGGCTGGGCTCCTGGGGCCCCTGGCAGTAGCGGCAGTCAGGGTCCCCTGAAGTGACCCTCATTGTCCAGAGCGGGCGAGGCAAGATGCAGCGAGATCGCAGTCTGAGAGTCCTCCTGGGACCACCCACCAACCCATCGGTGGTGCAGCTTTCCTCTGTGTGCGGCAAGCTCCGCCCAAGGGATGCAACTCCGGGCCCTCTCTCAAGTGTGCCCAGCCCCCTGGGCCGTATTTGGACATGCTCCAGCACGGATTAAGGTAGAAAAGGTCACTGGGCTGGGGGAGGGCTTAGAGATCCTGTACATCCTGTCTCCACCCGCCATCAGATGAGGAGGTGGAGGCCCAGATGGGGCAAGGGGCTGCCCAGCACCCCGCAGCAGGCCTGCGGCAGAGGGAGGTCCAGCCTCTGGGTGTGGCTCTTGTATTCTACATGGCGGGGGTGGTCTGTGAGATGGATGGCTCCCAGCTTGGTGGGCTCCCCAGGTGAGGGCCCAGGTCCAAAAAGGGCTGAGGTGGGCAGGAACTCCGTGGTTTTCCCAAAGCTTCTCTGGGCTGAGGCTGTGAGGGCAACCCGTAAGGGGAAACAGCCGGAAGCTGGGGGCTGTGGGCCGCCCCCCTCAAGCAGGTCCTTTGTGGACCCATTTGGTGCCCTCTACCCAGCTCATCATTCGTCCCCACTGTCTGCCCTGCCCACCGACCCCATGAGAGGACATGGCCCCATTTCCGCTCACGTCCTTGGGACCCTGAAGGGGCAAATGGAGCTGTCAGCATTGGGGAAATCTGTACTTTTAAGAAATCTATTCTGGGAAATGATGAATTTAAGAAGACAACCCCCCACCCCAAATTTAGAATTCCCACCTAATCATAACAATGAAATAGCTGAATGCCAGCACATTGTTGCTCGGTGATGCCAAGTGGCTTTTCCCAAATGCCTGGTCTTCTGTGCGTTACTGTGTTCAGCCCTGGCATTTTGGCTCTTCCCCAAAGGACTTATTAAAAGAGCTAAATAACATCAAACCATCCAGCAAGAAAAAGATTATCATTTGCAGGTTCTTCTGTCTTCACAGAATGGTAAAATCATTCGGGACAATTTAAACTTTCGCCACTTAGATAATTAAGAGGTAAAATCTATTGCATTTGCTTCTCAAGATTTTACATATGTCTGAACTCTCCTGGCTTAGCAATGATATTTCCCAGGTGAATGTCTCCATTGGGTTGAATTCCTGATGTGCACAACCTCCAATCTTACAGTTATCCCCCTGAAATCGGTACCATTCCCATTGTACAGACAAGGAAATCGAGGCTCAGAGAGGCGGACCAGCAAGCCAGTGTCCCCTCCATGGGCAACCCAGTTCCGTCTAAACTCATCCCAGTCCGGACTCGGGGCCACCCTGGGATGGAAATGTCAGCGATGAGATTGGATGCGACAAGCCCCGAGATCGCATTTTCCATGACGTTGTTCTGTGCTACCCAGAACTCTGGTCACGTGCTCCTGCAGACAGTTGCCAGGAAGACTTCTGCTGTCACATGCTAGTGTCTGGTCTTTGTCAGGACTCCAGGCAAAGAGCTGCTTTGGGTCAGTCCAGGCCTGGCCACTGCTCCGGTGTGGCCGCCGGGTGAGGCTGAAGCTGAGATGCCCCGTCCATGCCCACCTGTGGTTGGCTGACCTGCTCTCTGCTCTTCCTGTGCACACAGACCCCCATCCCTCACCATCACTGCCATGTACCCGCTGTGGCTTTGCTCCGTCCTAGCTCTGATGGCCCCAAGTCCCTACTTGTTCAAGGGGACTGAGAAGGGACATGGACTTCCCTATTGCCATGATTGCTTCTTTCCAGATCTGAGCAGGCATTTGTAGGATCACAGGATCCCGTCAGCTGACCTGCTAGAGAGGGACCCTCCAGCCCTTGTTCCCCCTAGGAAAGGGGTATTCTTATTCCCGTCAGTCCTGGTGTTCCCATGGGTAGGGCTTACTGTCCTGCTCTGCCCACTTGCTTTTACTGCATGTGTTGGTTTGCCGACGCCCCTCTCCTGCCTACACCGCCAGTTCAGACCCAAGGCCCCTGCCTTTGGGGATGATTGGGCTCAGGTGTTAATAAAGTGGAGCTTTGCTTCCTTTTTTCATAGCCCCCTGCTGGGTTGAATTGCATCTCTCCCAAATTCCTATGTTGAAGTCCTAACCTCCAAAACCTTAGAATGGGACCTTATTTGGAAATAGGGTCCTTGCCAACATCATTAGTTAAGATGAGGCTCTTGGTATGGGCCTATCCCAGTAGGAACCGTGTCCTTACGGACGGGGTAGATTTGCACACAGAAGAGAACAGCAAGCGGACATAAAAGCAGAAAAGGGTGCTGTGTCTACAAGCCGAGAAACACCAACGGTTCCCAGCAGGCCCCCGGGAGTGGGGAGAAGGCCCTGGAGCAAATTCTCCCTCAGCTTCGGAAGGCACCGGCCCCACCAGCACCCGGATTTTGAACTTCTAGCCTTCGGAACTGAGATGATACATTTCCACTGTTTAAGTCACTCCGTCAGTGGTTGCTTGTTCTGGCAACACTGAGGAAGATATGCAGCCCCAGCGAGCGGCCCCGTGGGGACGTGGAGGCTGTTCCGCAGGCTTGGCCATTCGTGGGTCTCTGGCCACAACAGCATGAAAATGGCACAGGCTCCACCCCGTTCCTGGTGCCCTGTGTGTACCAAGGCTGGCCTCAGGGGGTCGGAGTCACAGAGAACTGAACTGCCCTGGAGCGGGGCACTGCCCCCTCCTTGCCCTCCCTGCCCCACTGACACCCACCTTCCATTCAGCACCAAGGGGATTTTGCCTGTGCTGCCTGGGGAGTGAACCAGAAAACCCTCTGCCGTTAGGGTTCATTCAGGGGGAAACTATTGCACTTCTGTGCTCACCTGGCACAGGGCTGTCCCTTGGGATTCCCACTTGTGAGATTCCCAATGGTGTGAGAGCCTACAGGGCCAGGGGTCAGGTTGGGGGGGGTGGGGGAGGGAGCAGTGGTCTGTGATTTCACACATTTTAGGTGACTGGGGTGCAGGGGCTCAAGACACCCTGCTGTGAGCACCAGGGGGCCCTGGGCAGAGTCTGGGCAGTGCCCCGAGGTGGGAGGTGAAATGCCGTCAGTGGGGTGCGGGCCTGCTGAAAAACCGGAAGCAGAGAACAGAGACGTGTGTTATTCTGACCCAGGGTGACAGAGCAGATAGCCACAGATCCCACCCCACCCCTAGTCCTGCACTGCCGGCCCCACCTCTGCACCCCTCTGCTCTGTATTTGTTGGTGGCAGGGTCGGGGGGTGCAGCGTAGGGGTGGTGGGGGACACTCCAAGAAGCTACTCTACCTCTCTCTTGGCAGGAAGCCCTCTGCTCTGGGTCCCTGGGAGGTCTCTGCACTGACTGTCACAGTAGAGGGCTAATGAGGCCAGGAAGCCCGTCCCCCTTGCCCCTCCCCCACAGGGACCTCTCACCCCTGCCCAGCAGCCTGGCAGCCCTGGTCCCGGGAGGGTGGATGGGGTGCCTTTGCCAGGTCTCTAGGGCAATCTCTGAACCCCCCAGAGAGACCAGTGTCTTAATTCATCTGCACAACGAGATGGAGGTGAATAGGAGTGGGGATACCTGCAGCCCCCACCCAGCTCCTCCCCTGGGCCCCCAGGGGCTCAGCACTTTGATAACCACTTCACAAACATTGTCTCGAGCCCCCTGAAGGTGTCCTTCCTGCTGCAAGGAGGAACCGGAGCAAAGCGACCTGCCAAGGCCACCTACCGGATGTGGGAGAACCAGGGTTTAAACCCTGACTGGAGGTGACAGTCAGGGACCATGTGTCCTCCGGGTGCCGAGCTGCCCCTCCCAGCTCCTCAACTTGGTTACAGAACGTGGTCAAGGAGCTTTACTTTCCACTCTTGAATTTAAAATGGTAAATTAGCACCTTCCCCTACACCTTCCACCACCTCTTCTCTCTCTCTCGCACACACGCGCACACACGCTGTGCACCAAATGCAACACGGGTCACAGAACATTCTTTGGGAAGCCAGCCAGATGTCTTCCCAAGACTTCTGGACAATCTGGTCTGTGTATTTGAAGACCTGTAAGTAATGAGCTGACAGTTTAAATTTTCATGAGGCATTGGAATGGAAAAGGCATTTTATTAATAGAATATTAACACTGGACAGCCACCTGCAGATCAAACCCCGCTGCCAGCTACAGAATTCTGTGACTTTGAAAAGCACAGTAATGGTGCCGTCAGATCCACAAAACCTCAAAGCCCCACTCCGATGGCTTGGGACAACTGTAATTATTTGTAAGTATTTATCTCTAAGAAGATAATAGCCTTACAAGTGTTTCTGGGTGAGAATCTGTCACGGGTCTTCAGACCCTGTTCGAACACTCTGGAAAGAGTCCAATGTGCCCCAAGGCTTTGAGGACGTGGGAGCTGATGTGAATGTATGGATGAATACAAGGTAGGACCCTGTATTAAGGGGGAAGGAGGGGGTCTCCAAATGTTTTTCACAGTCACCTGAGGTGAGTAGATGCAGGCAGTGGCCCTTTCACTGGCTGGGGCAGCTGGCGGGATCGTCTCTCTGAGGGATATTTGCAGCCCAGTCAGTGCTACGCCAGCCAAGACGGCTAGTGGCCTCTGTACCCTGCACTGATGGCCTCTGGGCCCCGCTCCAGGTCCACCCAAGCAGCTGTCATCCAGGTGGGAAGTCAGAGGTGATGCCATGTGAACCCACCACTTCTTCCAGAGAAAGGACTCACACGCCTGCCTGCCCTCCCCAATGGGAGTCCGGGGCTGTGTCTAGGTCACGCAAAGGTGACCTGGGGTAGGATGTCGGATGAACCTGCAGGTGGGCAGCTCTCCGTCTCTGGTCCCCATGCTTTGGAGATGTAGCATCGCCACAAGGCTACATCATTGCCAAGAGGCCAGATGCTAACCTTGAACCCTTGGTTCTTCCAGTTGCTGCTCCTATGTCCTTGGGAAACTCATCGCACAGCCCTGAACCTCAGTAAGGTGAGGATGCTGGCGCTTACCTTGCAGGAGCGCTGTACGAAGTGCAACCGGGTAAGTACCAGTATCTCCGAGGTGTACTACAGGTGTATCCACTAAGTGACAGGTGCAGTTACAAAGATTTCATGTTCTCTTATAGTAAGGGAACAATGTAAGGGAAGCTTGAGAACCTCTCTGAAGACTTGAGTGGTTCTTGACCCAAGAATGATGCTTCCCCATTGGAGAATGTTGTCAGGCAGACAAGAATACACTGGGGACAAAAAGGAAGGAGTCCCTCCCCAGACAGCCCGATCTTGATCAACTCAGAGGGCAGCAGATGTCACAATAGAAGCCCTTTCTCTTCCTCAAGTCCTGATTCTGCCAGCTCCAGGGTCCCCCCAGCTGTTCCGACGTTAACCCAGACTCCTGTCCTCAGCTCTGTTTATGAGGCTCACATGGGAGGCGGCGGCAAGGCAGGCTGCCTGGAGACAGTCGCTGTGCCACCGTGGGCAGGGCTGGCTTCTGAGCTGACAGCTCAATGAGGGGTTTCAGTGACACTTCAGCAACTCGATCTCAGTCATCGCAGAAGCAGCAGCTTTCTGGTTCAGAGTGGGACGCGGGCGCAAAGCGCCTCCCCACGTCGTTCTGGAAGGGAAGCAAGCACTCCGTGCTCTCAGCGGAGATGCAGAGCCGTGCAGCGCGAGGACCCGTGTGCAGGCTTGGGGGCAAGGCCGGCCAGGCTGGACCCTGGCTGAGTCACAGGGCGAGGCTGGCATCCATCTGAACCTCAGAATCCTTGTCTTTCAGGCGAGGATATTATTCCAGCTCAGAGGGTGGCCCAGCTTCAGGTGGAGTGGGGACTTCCAGGGTGAGTTTAAGAGACCCTCTTGTTCTTACCTCTCCCCTCTGCATTCCAAGGGGTCTGCCTGTCGCTGCCTCCGTGGCTTTGACTTTTTTATTTCCAGGGACAGGAAGGAGGCAGAGAACAATGAGTTGGCGTTGCCTCCGGGGGAGTCCCCAGGGCTGCTCGGGGGCCGTCCCGGGGGGCTCAGGCTGCCCTGTGCCTTCTCAGCCAAATGACCTGTCCAATCCCTTTCCTCTCCGAGCCTCGACTCCCCCACCTGCCAGTGCAGCTCACAGCGCTTGCCCAGCCCAGCCCTTTGGGGGCGCTGTAGGGCCCAGGAGAGTACCATGTAAGGTGCCCTAGAAGGCGGAGTCATGCCAGGTCCAGCTTACCTGTTGCCAGAATATAGCTCTCGGCCTCCCCAAGTCCCCCTCTGCCCCACTGCTGCCTCCTCGCGCTCCTTAACCCTAACTCCAACTCAGCAGCAAAGCCGGGCTTTCTTTCCCCTCCAGTGCACAAAACTGACTGGGTGATACTTCTTTTTCTTGTGGATGAAATGTGCGGAGAAAATTCCGTAGTCAGAGTAGACTGGCTTTTGGCACACACAGTCCTGCAGCCGGAGCATGGCCGCCTTGCCTGGCACGGGGCTGGGATTTGAAAAGAATGTGACAAGCTCACAGCGGCCGGAGTAGGAGTTGGGAGATCCCTGGGGCAGTAGAACAGGTGGGCCCACCTGTGCTCCCTGTGCCGATGGCACGTGGCCCTGCTGTTGACCAGGGTGTCCCAGTCGAGCATGCCAGGGGTCGGGCTATCCTGCACGCAGTGGGTAGTGGGAATCCCACCTCCGCAGTGTTTCCATCTGCCTTCCCCGCTTCCTTCCTTTAGGGCCTCCTGGGGGTGGGACCTGGGATGAAGAGGGCTGAGATTTGGAAATCAAGCGGAGGGGGAGTCTTTTACAACCCTTTTAGCTCTGAGTTTTCTCTGAAAGGATCCGCGGCAACTGAGAGAAAGAACACACCGACCTCCTCGCCAAACCTGTCCGGTTCGCGCTTGCCCCTCAACAGGCTGTCTGTAGAAATGTGTGGCCAAGAGAGAGAGACCGGCGACTGCTGAAGGTCATGTGGGTCCCGCTTTGCTCTCCAAAGCCCTGTACCCATCCCGCCCACCATGTTAGCATCCTGCTGGTCAGGCTCACCTGGTGATGACGTAGGGCGCGAAGCACACGAGGAAGGTCCCTATGAAGGTGCTGATCTTCTTGGTGGCTCGTTGGCGCCTCCTCTTCTGTTCCTCCAGACAGCGTTCCCGCACACTGCACGGGAGAGATGGGGACACGGTGACTCCCAGGTCAACCTGCCCAGGTCACCGTGGGTCACTATTCATAGGCACTGGCAGTAGCCTTGAGTGCCAGAGTGTGGCTATGCAACCAGGGAGACCTGAGGTCCAGTCCTGGCTGTAGCTGCGTGGCCTTGGGCGCGCTGTGTGGCAGCACTAAGCCTCAGGGCCATCCTCTGTAACACGCGGGTAGCCATATAATAAAATGCCACAAAGGGTGGTTTTGAGAGGGAAATGCATGAAAGCGCATGGAGGCATGAAATGTGTTCAATGCGTAAGGCACAGCACCAAGCAAGGGCGGGTAACATAAAATCATTATTATTACTCACCACTCACGGGACACCAGCCATGCCCCAGCCCCGAGTCCCCAGTCTAAGGACTATCTCTAATTCTTATCCTTAGTTTGATTGGTCCTGCCAGGTGCATGTTACCTGCCAGCTGACGCTTTCCTTGCCCCGTTTTACAATGGAGACCATGAGCGCAGGGAGGCCGTGCGAATTGGCTCAGCTGGCAAGTGGAGACGGGATCTGAACCTATGTCTGTGTGACTCAAAGGGTGTCCTTTCCACCTGGGCAACCTGGACTCCGTGCACAGTGTGAACAGGGTTTCCTTTCCTCTGTGCCTTTAGCCCCGTGTCTTCCACCCTAAAGCCTCAGGCTGGTGGGGAGCGATGGATACCACTTACGGCATCGCTGAGAGAGAAGTGACTCAACTCCTTCAGAGACCGAGATCGGCGAGGCTAAGAGACTGCCAAGTCCCTGGAGAATCGGGGACACAGCCCTGAGGATGCAGCCAGGAGCTTGCCACCTACGTCTCTTACCCACACGCCCGTCCTGACTCCCCTTTGCCCCGGGACCCTTCGCACACAGACAGCTCACGCCAGCTGACAGCAGTGGCCCTCGTGATTCGTTTCCTGCAGCCCCAGGGAAGCGTCTGAGTCACGGCCAGCCTGCCCACGACCACTATTGAGGAAAGGCAGGCCCGTGCTCCACCCCACAGGGCCAATGACGGAAGGTGTTTCCACTGTTTGCTTTGAAAATAAATCACGTGGTTCCAAAAGTGAGCAGGGAGGAAGACTGTGGACAGAGCTGCCCAGGAACTGAAGGCAACTTGGCAGAGCCAGGACTGGGCCGCAGTGACCTGGCTCCAAAAATAGCCCAGTCTGTTCAACGAAAGCACGGAGGGGAGAGAAGAGTCGTGAGCCGGCTTCGCGCGCAGCAGAAATGCCAGGCCAGCTTCCCCACTTCCTTCCACAAGAACCATGATCAATACTTAATTGAAACTCTTTTTCATCATTTTTCTGATCACAGGTGGGCAATTCCACATGCAATTTCATTAAAGCCTCCTGAAATTCCTGCAGGATTTTTCTCCCTTGGCTTGTGCCTTTCCCGGAATTTAGAGAGTTGGAAACTGGAGTTTGGCTTGGTGCAAACAGATTTTGTACCAGCCAAACATTTATCACTCATGATTGATATTACTAATTTCTAAATCCTATATTAATAACAACCCACACTTCTCGAGTCTTTAATAAGTGCCGCCTTAGGTACTGTGATGGCAGTTGCTATGTAAGGAGGTACCAGGGCATCAGTTCATCCAGAAAATCTGAAGAATACAGTGGCGGGGAGGGGTTGGGGACGGAAGGGTGGCTTTGATCTAGGTCACACAGGAAGAGCCAGTCTTAAATCTCCTAACGCTCCCTTTATACCTGGGTTTTTGCAGTTGAGCACCCAAATCCTCGGGCTCAAGCGACGTGTGCAGGATGTGGGTGGGTATGGGGAGAAGGCCTAAGTCCCACCCGGAGGAGTTCTGGGTGCAGTGAGGGGACCAGCTCCTTCGGTTTGCCTGAGGCTGTCTCGGTTTTAAAACTCCAGGTCCTGCACCCTGGGGCCCTGTTGTCCCAGGAAAACAGGACAATGGTCAGCCTAGGGCGCAGCATTTTTGGCATATTCTCCGCAACACGGGACTTTTGGTTTTCATAGTAAAATATTTCTGCCAAAACTTTCAGTGCGATTAAGGTGAGACGTGCTGGAGATTTGGGACATGAGCCAGGTGTCCTAAGCCACCATGGTACAGTCACCTCCTGAGAGGAGGAGAGCATTCTGGTCGTCCTTAAAATACAAACACCAAAGTCATAAAAATGACTCATCGGGAAGGGGGGTGCCAAACTGGTAGTGGCACTGGGACCAGGCCCCCCTCCAATCTGTGACCCTGACAATGTTGTCCACTTCTCAGATGCTTCAGAATAGCCCAGAGGGGGCCTGGGGCGGATGCGGTGCCTACCCCATGTGGAATTAGCATCCACACGGACCTGGTCATGTCTCCGCTTTGGGACAGACAGGCTGGACTCTACGTCCTAGGTAGTTTGGGAGATCCTCTCAAACACCCAACCTAGCTCCCAGATGGGAAACCTGGGGCCAGAGGAGAGAGGGGCTTGCCCCGCCCCCACTCCGAGCATGGGGCACAGGTGAGGGTAGCCTCCCGTCACTGACGCCCACCCTAGGTTGCTAGTCAGGAGCCACGTGGCTGCTTCCCTAACTCCTGCTGGTGAACAGACTCATCTTCTCTACCTGGGGCTGCCCTGATTCCCGGCGAGAGCAGGTTGGCGGCAGGGACGAGGAAGGCAGGGCCTCGCCCAAGCCCCGAGGGGAGCTGGGAGATGCACGAGCCTCGCGCTGGTCATCGTTGTTTAACCACAGCGTGAGAGCAGCTCGCCGGCTCCCAGGACAACAGGACCACGACTCGCTACTGGCCATCTTTACCCCCGCCATACATAGCTTTGCACAACTGAGCTCCTTGAAGTCTTGCAGCCCTGAGAGCTGTTGTCTTCCTAATTTGCAGGTGAAGACACAGAAAGGGCTATGCCACGCCCTGGGCTGCATGGTGAGCTGGGGACACACCAGGACTCAGTCCAGGCCTCCTGACTCCAAGATCTGAAGCAAGTTCCTCAGGCCCCGCTGCCCCCCAGAGGACCACTGAGCAGTAAGTGAGCTGCACGTAACCACACAAACGAGTTCTCCAGATATTACCGGGCCCAGGGGTGGTGGCTGGAGCCCTCGGACCCCCAGACAGGGCAGACAGCTAGAGGGCAACGCTCCCCTGGCTGGGGACGCTCTCCCAGAGTGCAGGCGTGTGGCCAGTGTGGCATTCCCGCAGGCCCTGAGGGGACGCAGAGTTTCCTTGTGACAAAAGAAGACAAGCTCTCCAGCACTGTGACCTGTGGGGTCAAAGAGATGTTCCCTAGTCAGCTTCCATGACAGGGCAGAAGGGACAGAATTCTGGGAATATCTGTTAAGTCAGTGTTGTGACTGCAGCCCAGACCTGCCAGCTCCAGGCACCTCTGTGCCCAGCCATGGTCCGGGTCCTGCGCGATCCCCAGGTGACCGTGGCCGAGCCAGAGCCCACGCTCCGAGGACTGTGAGTAATCCAGATTTGTTTGCTGGCTTTTAGGAAAATGAAACAAAAGCCAAGGTAGCGAGACAGCTGATGGCGGAGAAGGGCCCTGGGTTTGGGGCCAGGTCACTGGTGTGGGCAGCCCTGCGAGAGGGATCTGTGTCCCGGGCCCTGGTCACTGAGGGGCCCACAACTGTCCCCACTGAACAAAGAGTTCATAGGGCTGAGGGAGGTGCCCCCCCCACTGCCTGAGCCCACAGCCTCACTCTAGAGCCCATTCTGAGGATCTAAAACACGAAATTCCTCACCCAAATGCCCCGATCCTGCTTCTAGAAGGTGTGTGGGCACCGTCCCCAGTCCATCCACCTGTGTGCTCGGCAGGAGACTTGAAGGGCAGTGAGAGTGAGTGAAACGTGGTGGCACAACCTGCAATGGTCCCTTTGCTCAAGGGCGGCCCCTGTGGTGCTGGGGAGAGTCGGGGTGGGGAGGTGGGTGGGGGGTTGTGTGCTTGGGGCGGCTCAGTGCAACCCGCCATGAACTCAAGGAGCCTGGGGGCTCTGAGGTTGAACCCACCCTTGCAAAGCATTTTAAAGGACTGTTTCTCAAGGCGGGGGGCGCAGGTTAACATGTTCCAGCTAACAGTTTCTAAGCTTCATTTAGAGCTTCTAAACACTGACACAGATGGTGTGCTTGCCGCTCTCTGTGCTGTTTCCCACCCATCGAGCTCAGGGCCTTGGCCATGTTCTAGATCTGCTAAATTAGGCGACTCCCCCCTTCCTTGGCTCTCCCAGTGTCCTCATCTGTAAAGCCAAGGGCACAGTGAGGGTCTCCATGGGCTCTTCCGTCTACTGTGCCGTAGCTCGGACCCCTCCAGGGTCGGCACTCACTCAGTCCCAGCAGCCCCGGCCACAGGATGAGTGTGACCGACCGCCATCCCACTCTGTGACGGCGAGTGGCAGCCTGCAGTGGGACTGCCACATCCCTGTCCCAGCTCCCCACCCGTGCCCAAGTCGCTGGTGGCACCAGGCGGCACCTGTAAAATTAGTCCGGAGCTGTGGTTTGGGAGAGCTAAGTGGGGCTGACTGAGCAGCTAGAGGGCCAGGTGGGCAATAAGATATCAGGAATTCCAAAATGCTTTATGACCGTAGTAACTCGAGAAACTGCCACGGAAAGGCAGGTGCAGGGAATGTTTCTTAGGGCCCCAGGTTTAATTCAGAACAGAGGGTGCCTGATTTTTTTGGTGTTGTCTAAGGAAAGGAGCCCAGACTGCCACTGGCCACGTTCGACACTCTGTGGGAAGACAGGCACCACCAGGGAGCTTCTGACAAGCCTGGACCTGGAAGCATGCAGACGGGTCCCTCTAATTAAGCCCTGGGGGGTCACGAGCAGCGGCTGGTGAGCGGACTGCACCTGCTGCTCTGGCTGTCCAGATAAGGAAGCTGCCCTAACTCTCAGCACCACCCCCGCCCCGGAGACTTGGCCGGTCTTCCTGGAGCCTCAGTAACTACGGCTCGGGGGTGCTAGGGGCAGGCCCCCGAGTTAGCTCTGTGGCCTCTCATGTGTGAGCCACCAAGAAGAAGCCTGTGGCTCACTACCTGTCCTTCTACCCAGGGACAGAGAGCACATGGAAAGGCAGGGGGTTTTGGCAGAAGGGGCAGAGAGTGCTGTCATTCCCTCCCACTATTGCATGCCCACAGGCAAGCCCTCAGCCAGGGGGCCCAGAGGGGCCTCTCTGAACTAGTCAGGGCTGACCTGGTCCCGGAAGCCCTTCCTCACCTGGGGCGGGCTAGGCTGCACCCTGGCCAGCAGGGCCCCATGGTGCTGGAGGCAGGGCCTCCTCAAAGCTTTCTGGGGCTTAGAAGAGTCAAGGTAGCCCTGGGTGGCGGGGCAAGGAGGAGAGGAGAGCAGAGGGGACTGGAGGTCAGCAGAGCTGCTGCCTCTGTCCTGAGACCTCAGGGAGCCCTTGCTGCCCTGTAGTCCTGGAGTTGGAGTGGAGAGTGGAGCCGTCCCTGCACACTAAACAGGCTGAAAAGGAGGCTCAGCTCCTCTTCTTCCGGAACCCGGAGGAGAGCAGAGATGGAGTGTAAACTGATCGAAATAAGAACAGATTCCTTCCCTGGACCAACCCCTCCTCTACTGTTAGACCCCCGGGGAGGGGCCACTGTGCAAACAGTCCAGGTCCTGAGGGCTAAACATCACCTACAGTTCCCAGAGCAGTCCCAGCCTGTCCTGGGGGTGCACTTTCTAATGTGAGGCCCCCTGCCCCTGTGTGATGAGACAGGGACTTGCCCTGCAATCGCGGCTGCAGATGGCAGCGACCCACACATGCACACATGCAGTGAGTCAGCCCATGTCCTCGTGTCAATGTGCATGCAGGCCACGCCCATGACCTGGGCACAGTGGTGGTCGATCTGTCACACATGCTGTTGCTACGTGAACACATGAGGTTATATGTGGCATTCACACATTCACATGCATGGGTTCATGTGCACTGTTGGCCATACACATGTATGTGTTGTATGTGATTCTATGAGAAAGAGTCTGTGGTGAATCCTCATCTAACTCATCAACACATAACCAGGAAGGGTCATTCAGAGGGGGGACAATGAACACACGCAGGCATGCCCTTGTGCAGACACAGTGAAGTTCAAAGACTTTTCTTTTATTGCTCATGGGCAGGACGAACTCAGGACTGAAGGAACCTTCGCTCAGACTGATGCCTCTGATCTGTCCCTCTCAGCTGTGAGCTTGCTTCTCCCTGGGGTGGGGAGAGCATTCACACCCTGGGGAGCTCCCTCCCTGCCCTGGTCTCCCCCATGGGTGTTGTCTGCCGGCCTCATCGCGTGCCTCCTGGGGATACAATGTAGTAGAGTCCACAGAAACACCACTAGCGCTTTCCTTCTTCCTTCCTCCTCCGTAAGGAAAGCTGAGGTGAGCTCAGGACGCCTCAGCTAGGTGTCTCCCCCAAAGCTGCCTCCCTGGGAAACAGACGCCAGGTGAGGGTGGAGATGGGTAGGAACCTCAGGAATGACACCCTCCCTCTGCAGGACTGTCCAGGCTCCAAGTTCAGAAGACACAGGACAGTGCCATCGGGGAAGGGTGGGAGAAGATCCCCTTCCCCGCCCTTTCAGAACCCTTCAGATACCCCTTTAAGGACCCCACTGGGGGAGGGGTAGCCCCAGGACACAGGCAGGCGCGCCCGCGTGCACACACACACAGGCAGCTGCAGACCCCAGAGAAACGAGAGACCCGGAAGCGCAGTTGTCAGGTTTGAGAGCTCCTAAGGAGCCCCCAAACGTCAAGGCCAGACTCTAAGAGCCAGAGGAGAACCTTTTAAAGACCCCCAGCAGGGAGCCGAGGCCACTGCCTTGCGTATGCTGTGCAGTGCGAAAACCGCAAACAATGAAATAAGTATAAGAAGTCCAACAAAGTTCTGACTCTATGATTTCCACCCTGATGCTTCCACAGGCCTATCTATTCTTTCACCCACGTTTTAGGTGGCCCTGCTTTGCTGATGCTCTGTGCATCTATCTTAAGACTGGCAGCACTGGCCCCCTCCCCCACCTGAGTTTTCCAAAGAGGAAATGGAGACTCCGTGGAGAGGGGTCTTGTCGGCCGCCGCACACTGCAGCATGGGGGATATATGATGCTCCCTTTCCCCCTAACAAACACCTCCCTCCTGGCACCGAGTCCCAGGCAGCCCTTCCCAGCACCCTCACCTGGGGCTCCCTCACCTGGGGTGGATGTCCACGAGCAGGACGAGCGTCTGCATGGTGATCACATCGATGCGCTTGCAGTGGAAGCGGGCCACCTTGAGCACCTTGAAGTACGTGCAGCAGAGTACAATGAAGGAGAGCAGGAAGCTGAGCGCGTGGAAGGCGCCGGTGAACACTGCGAAGCGCAGACGCTCGTCGGGGCGCCGGCTGCAGAGAGTGCATGAGGCGTACAGCTGGTGGAAGCCCAGCCAGGACAGGGCAAGCGCTGTGGCTGGGAAGGTGAGCGCGTGCAGCCACGTGTAGGCCACCATGAGTGCGGCGTCGCGGAGGCGCATCTTGGCACGGTAGCTCAGCGGGAAGACCACAGCAACCCAGCGGTCAATGCTGAGTGCGGCCATGCTGAGCATGGAGTTGGTGGCCAGGAAGGTGTCGAGGAAGGCGGCCAGGCGGCACAGGCGGTCGCTAGCCGGCTGTCGCTGCGCCACGACGCCAGCCAGTGTGAGAGGCATGTTGACCACGGTGCACAGCAGGTTGCCGCACGTGAGGTTGAGGGTGAAGAGCGCCGGCGCCTGACGGCGGATGTCGGCGCTGTGCAGGAGGCAAAGCAGCACCAGCGCGTTGGACAGCAGCGAGACGCCCATCGTTCCCACCAGCAGCCCCGCCAGGCCCGCGTCCCACGAGTTCATGGTGCGCTCCCGCCCCCTGCGTTTAGGACTCGCAGCCCGGTGCGCAGCCCACCACCCGGAGACCCCTGGTCCCCGCCGCCATGGTTCCCCGGAGGGCGCGCAGCCACCCCGGAGCCCCGCGCCACCTCCCGGGCAAGCGCCGGGTGCGCCGCTGAATCAGGAGCTTTCAGAGCCCTCGGATCCTGGATTGCAGGCGCCTGCGCCCCCGCGCTCTGCCTCTGCTTCCTCCTGCCCTCACCCCATCCCTCCGTCTCCGCTCGCGCACCCTCCTGCTCCCTGGCTTTCTCTGCCTCCCCTCTCTCTGCTTAGCTCGCTCGCTCTCCCTATCGGCTCTCGCCTCCACCTCTCTCTCTCTCTCTCTCTCTCTCTCTCTCTCTGTCTCTCTCTCTCTCTCTCTCTCCCTCTCTTTCTCTCTCTCTTTCCTTTGCTGTGCTTCTCTTCTGTCTCCCACTGCTGTGTCTCCATCTGTCTCTCCCACCCCCAATTTTCCCCTTGTGGCTTGTTCTTCCCTCTCCTCTTCCCTCTCGGGAATCTGGCTGCTTCTATCACAGAAATCCCCACTGATGTGTGCAAGTGCACACACACACACACACACACACTCAGAGAGAACCAGCCCAGCAGGCTTCTGTGCAGAGTGATTGGCTCCATGCAGCCCCCTCCCCACCGGTGCTCCCCTGTGTGTGTCAAAGCCAGGCTGAGTTGAGGAAGTCTCACTGAGTCGCTGAGAAAAGGGAGGTACGCCCCAGCACTGTCACACCTCAGTGCCACCTGTCCCAGCCTGAGCACCAGCCCAGCCAGGCCTGGACACGGAGGTCTTAGCTAACCTGTCTGGGCTGAGCTTCCAAGGGCTGGTGCTCTTCCCTGTCTGGCCTGAACTGGGTAGGGCGGTGGGGGGGGGGCTCCTCAGGTAGGGGGCTCCTTTTGCTGAGAGGGGAAGGAACCCTATTTCCCTATCTGCATGACCAAGGGCCTGGCTCAGGGCAGCAGATGCCGGGGGCTGGGGTGGGGGGATGTCCTCAGTTTATGATGCCTTCTTCCCATCACCTTTCAGCCCGACCTTCGGCAGCCTCCTCAAGCCTGCTGGGATGGGGGCGGGGATGCTGAGACCCACTCTGACACCCCCTGAGCATTCGCTCAGCCAGGAGAGGCCTTTCTCTGACCCTGACCCTGAACCCTCAGCTTCGTCTGTCCACAGCCAACCTCAGCAGAACCCTGGGGTGGCTGATACTCAGCATGCCGGCCGGAGTCCCAGCTGCTGCATCTGGGAGCTGCACACCATCTGCCCGGGTGTGGTGAGGCAGCAAGTTCCAGTTCATGAGGGGTCTGAGTGACACACATGCACTTTAGACATGGGAACACCAAGGCTGAAGGGGTGCCAGTGACAGAGTGGGTACAGGATGCAGCCAGCGCCGCTAGCCCCACAGGTTGGTCCCTTCGGCACACGCCAGAGGTCCGGAGTCACCTTCTGAAGCCGCGTCCTGGGTCTGAAACATGAAATTATCTCAACTTTGCAACATGAAAATGACACCGGTGACCAGGTAACCAGGTGTAACAGCAACGTAGACATGCCTGCATGCGCACAAATGGTGAAGGTCATTTGCTTTCTGAATTCTTAAAGGTGACACTGAAAAACTAAATGCCAGGAGGACACTCAGAATGTTTTGACTTAGTTTGCTAAAAATCAGAGGCTTATTTTATGGTTGTGAGCAATTATTCCTGCTCCCAGTGGGGCTATGGGGCGGGGCGGGGGCGACCACCACAGTGACCAGGTCCATAATTCTCATGGCTGCTGCCAGGCCGGGCCTCGCTGAGCAAAGGGGTCCTACATGGCTTCAGACACAGGTAGTGAGGTCACACTTGCCAAGGAAAGGAGAGGCCTGCTCCTGTCCAGGCTCTAACACAGGGTCCCCACTGCCCCTTTTGAAAGGACTCAAGAGCCCGGACACTTGATCAGGGATGATGAGGTGCTAGAACCTGGAGTGGGGGAGCCCATTGGGGCCAGATCTGCCGGCCATGCTTCTCCAAGCTGCAGGGAAGTGATGGGATGTTCACGAAAGCATTACAGGGAACCAGTCAGAGCTGCAACTGGGCCCCAAGGGAGGGCTCAAACACGGGATCGAGTCTCATCCTGTTAGATGGGTTAGCAGAGTTCCACACGGAGGCAGGCACACACACACACGTCACTGGGCATTCTTGCCACTACCCTCCAGCCTAGATGCCATGAGTCCATCTTGACAAGTGAAGGAGCTCAGGCCCAGAAAGGTCCATACTTTGCCCCAAGTCAGCTAGGCATCCATAAATAGAACAGAGTGATCGATTCAGGTGGCTGAATCATCACATGAATGGCATCCACATCTACTGGTTGCTAAAATCCATGTTCTTTCTACTGTATTTATCACACATGCATGATTGCAAACACATGACACTCACACCCCGAATGAGAGGCTGGAGGCTGGAGTGGTCCCCTCCACCACTATCTTTAGAAAGAGAGGAAAGACTTGTGTAAACTGAACAAACACTGGAATGTCCCCAGTGCCCCCAGGAGAAGTCCCACCAAAGTGCTGTCGTCACAGAAAGCACATCCCTCTGAGGAATGGGAGGGTTCCGGATTTATTCATGTGAAGGGGACATGGCTAGATGCTGCCATTCCAGGGGGAGAGAAGTGTCTGAGCTAATGCCCAGAGGCTGAAGCCTGGTGCATATTTGTGGTTCTGGAAAGAAGACGGGGTTACAAGAACCCAGGAAGGAAGGTGGCGGCCAACCCTGATGCCAGCCCAATGCCAGGCTGAAGGACAGAAAGGTCGGCCCCTTTCAGATGACAACTCCCAGGACCTGGAGTACCCAGCCATCCTGGGGACACACCTCCACCTGAGACAAGTAGCAGCTCTCCATTTTCAAAGTGCTCGGACACCCGCTATTTCACATGACCTGGCAGAGCCCCGGGACTCCTGGAGTTGACCCAGAAATGCTCTCA
Organism: Mormoops blainvillei; assembly: GCA_004026545.1. Lineage (NCBI taxonomy): Eukaryota > Metazoa > Chordata > Mammalia > Chiroptera > Mormoopidae > Mormoops > Mormoops blainvillei. The sequence continues at coordinate 35,849 of PVJD01006650.1, read as the reverse complement.
TTGTACAATAAGGAAGCAGGTCCTAGAGGTGACGTGCATTGCACAGGGTTGCGTGGCTGGTGAGTGGCAGACCAGGGTTTGGGACCCAGGACCCTAATTCACTGCCCAGCACCCTCCCTGCTGCCCGCTGCTGCCCGCTCCCAGGCTGGTGTCCCTCTGGGCTGTTCGTGCTTCCCCTGGGCCAGCCCTGAAGCCGAGCAAACAGAATCTGTTGACCAGAATCCATCAAACAAACAGAAGCATCAGGTCTCTGGCTCACTTGCACACTATCAGGTGAGAGAGGAACTGGCTGTCCGGACAGGGCCATTGCTACTCTGTGTCTCCAGGGCTGTCCCAGGTGCCACAGGCCAGACACAGAAGGAAGTGAGCGCAACAGAGGGAGGAAGAAACCTGCAGTCTCCGCAGAGGACCTCCTGGGAGAAGTTGAGGCACACTGTCTGATGGGACCCAGGGCGCCAGGAACACTTATCAAAGGCTTGTGTGACCCAGACGCTCTGCCTGCCACATCTCATTTAGTCTTCACAGCTGCAGGAGAGAGGCCGTAGTTACCCTCATAGTACAGATGAGGAAACTGAGGTTGAAAAAGGTAAACATCATGCCTAGGGTGTCAGAGCTAATCAGAGAGGCGAGGTAGACCCAGGCCCATCTGACTCAGCACCTCACAGTGGTCAGGGGACCACTGTGACTGTTCTGACGCCCAGATCTGGTGCCTCCCATCTTTCCTAATGATGCTCAATCAACCACCACCCACATTCTTCCATCTTCTGTCCCACTTCCCGAACTGGATCCTTGGGCTGAAAAGGCCAGCTGGGAGGTAAAGGCAGTCAGCTGAGGTTCATGTAGAATTGTCTTAGGACTCCCTGAGGGCCAGGCCTGCAGCTGAGCACCTACGTGCATTTCCCAGGTTACTGTTCATAGGGCGAGGATTGCCTTCCCGCTGGCAGGTGGGTGAGGCTGGCTTGCAGCTAAGCAGCTTGCCCAAGGCCTCCCAGAGAGCCCATGGTTGATCTGAGATCAGAATGTCGAACCCTGCCCAGCTCAGGCCTTGGCCACCTGCACCACAGAGTCCCCACTGCCGGGCAAACTGAAGGAGCTGCAGCCTAGCTGGAGTCTGCCTGACCCAGGCGTGGAGCCATGCCTCTCCGCCGAGCTCTCACTGTGCCCACACCGACGGACAGGGAGGTTTGCACTTTGCCTTGAAAATCCATTAAACCTGCCTGTGGTGGCGGTAGCTTCTTTATTTGCAACCCGGACCGGCTCCGGGAGGATGGAAGCGTGTGATTGATCCTCCTGGGTGTTAGACTGGGAGGCATTGAACCAGTCCGCGAACAATGGCTTCGCTGAGTTTGGACTCACTTCTAAGGATGCCTGGTTTCTGTTCATTTCCTGTCTCTGAGCGTCAGTGAAGCTCATCTTGTATTCCCAAGACTAGAATCTTCAGGAAGAGCTATTTCTCCTAGTTCCTGGCCCCACTCCTGTCCCTACTCCTTCTCCACAAACAACGTCTGGCAGTTTATTAGGGGTTCTGAGTATTTGGAAGGCTCTGGGCCCCTGCCCAGGACGGAGTCCCAGGCAGATCAGCACTGAGGCAGTGGACAGCTCCCCTCCTCCCAATATCTGTCTCTCCCTGTGATCACTTTCAAAAAAACAAAAAAAGCAAGCCCTGGCTGGTGGGGCTCAGTGGATTGAGCGGGGGCCTGAGAACCAAAAGGTCGCTGGTTCGATTCCCAGTCAGGGCATATGCCTGGGTCATGGGCCAGATCCCCAGTTGGGGGCATGTGAGAAGCAACCAATCGATGTATCTCTAGCACACTGATGTTTCTCTCCCTCTCTTTCTCCCTCCCATCTCCTCTCTCTAAAAATAAATAAATAAAATCTTAAAAAAAAAAAAAAAGCCCAGGGCTGACCTCCAGGTGCTGCCTCTGTCGAGGACTTCAAACATGCAGCATCAGCTCCCACTTACTGAGTGGGTGCTGGACTGTTCCATCCCCTTCGGCAGACTCAGAAACGGAGGCTCACAGCCACACGTCTTGTGAGGGCCAACACTCAGTCTGCTGGACTCCAAAGCTCAGGCTTGTAATCACCGCACCGCACTGCCCTATGTCACTTTGAAAAGCAGGACATTTCAAAACCACGCCTTCCACTCCCTCTGCCCCTCCCCCAACTCCTGCCACCCGGCCGACACTGAGCCCACGCCCAGCTGCTCGCTGCCCTGGGTGACCTCAGCTGCTCAGCCCCTCTGTGGGTATGTTCCCAGGGGTCTGAAAGGGGGACACCCTTTCCTGATGATTCTGAAGTCACCGAATTGTGTCCCCACCCCAGGACTGCAGTCTCCGTCACGTGATGGGAGGAGCCCCTCGCCTGAGTATCGTTTTTCAGTACCCTTCAGTGGGAATGAGCCCGCTTCTCTGATGGCAAAGGGGCCCCGGGCCGGTAGCAAGAAGTCAGGCAGCAAACAGAGCCCTGGAGGGGAAGCCAGGAGGTCGGGGCTCTGGTTGGGTCACTGCCTCTGACTGATCACGTGCCTTTGAGCAGTTCATGCCCCTCTCCTAACACAGAGTCCCTGACTGTGAGAGGAAGTATGCGGCTTTGGGCTGCCTGATGATGCCGCACCAGAGACTCTCGAAAGGGTTGGGCAACAGGGAGAGGGGGCAGAGCTTCCCCCCATCCCACTGGAATCCAATCTCTCCTGCTGAAGCACACGCGCTGCTCCAGCTTCGGAGGACTGCGTGGGTGGCGTGGGGAGGACTTACTCCTCCTGGGCTGTACACAAGCCGCGCAACCATCACACCACCCGCCCCACCTGAGAGGCCTGCATGCACCTAGCAGGCCCCGCTCTGTCTATGAGCCCTGGAAAGAGCCTTCCTGTGGGCCCACTGGGGACAGAGGCTGTGCGTGTGTGTGTGTGTGTGTGTGTGTGTGTGTGTGAGAGAGAGAGAGAGAGAGAGAGAGAGAGAGAGAGAGAGAGTCAAATTGGTTAGAGACCTCAAAAGGATTTTCTTACGGTGTGGGAACACAGGGAAACTGAGGCACGAATCTCTTACTAAATGACTTAGCTCTTTTTACTCAGTTACAGCAAGAATTAGAAAGCAGGAAACATCATGTTATTTTGCATGAACAATGAGGGGCACTTTATGAAAAACCCAACCCTTTGATCCTGGCTGGGAAGTAAGGGAGGGGAGCCCCTCTACCAGACCCAAGGCTGAGCCCATTCTCAAATACCCCCCATCAGTTTCAGAAGTCACTCTCCCAGCCAGATGCTGTAGCTTTGGCATGTGGGTACAAGAGGTGTCCTCGTGGCCTGGCCCAGTCAGATGGGAGGGGAAGACTTGCTCCCCTGTGCCGCACCCCCATGGGGGAGGCAGTCCAGTAGCCAATCAGATCACCTGATACACACACCTGCCACTCTCACACACACAGCAACACTGAGTCTTTGAGTTCAGGAATGTGCTGCATGTCTGTGTATATATGTACATACTTTTATAATCGGTTTTGTATATTGACTTTGAAAAAATTGCTGAACCCCTTCATTGTTCTGGGGAGCTTTTCTGTACTTCCCACGGGCTCTTCTATGTCAGCGAGCATGTTGTGCACAATATGTATGGCTTTTGCTTATTTTGGATGGTTTTCTATTGCTGCCGTGGACGTGCCGTGTGCTGGAAGTGGTGGCAGTGGGCACGCTTGCCTTGCTCCTGATCTCAGGGGAAAACGTGCATCCTCCTCCAACACGTGTGGCTGTGAGTGACTTGTAGACACCCTGTCTCGGGTCGAGGAGGTTCTCATTTATTTCCAGTTTACCGGTGGTTTGTGTCATCCATGGATGTTGCATTTTGTCAAATGTCGTGGCTGCGTCTGTGGAGACGATCGTGTGGTTTTCCTTTACTCCCAACGTGGTGAATTATATCAGACACTGAACCAGCCTTGCATTCCCAGAGAAAAGACCACTTTGTCTCGACATAGTATCCTTTTCACGTTTTGCTAAACTCTGCAGGCCCACGTTATGTTGGGGGTATTTGCATCTATGTTCACGAAGGATATTAGTCTGTATTTTTTCCTTTTAATATTTTGCTTGGTTTTGGTATCAGAGCAATGCTGTCCTCAGAACATCAGTTGGGAAGTGTTCCTCTTCTAACTTATGAAAGGTATTGTATAGAATTAATAATACTTGTTTCTCAAATGTCTGGGAGAATTCACCAATGAAACCATCAGGCCACGGGGCCCTTTTTGTCAGAAGGTTTTAAACTATGGATTCATTTAATAGATAGAGGACTACTTATGTGCTTAAAATGTCATCTCATGACCACCACCCCCCGCGGTGCCCCATGAGGGGTGGGGAAGAAGCAGCTCACCTAGGCGGGGAGGGGGGGCGCGGGGTGGCAGCAGGTTTTTGTTTCTTTCTTGAACTTGGGCAACTTGGCACACAATCTGCTCTACTGGGCTAAGCCCCCTTTGAAAACTGAACAGAGAGAGTGCCTGTCCCCACTCCTGGGGCTGTGGTGTCGGGAGCTGAGCTGGGACAGGCTTGAAGGTGACAGAGAAGCCCCAGGATGGTTATACCATCCTGAGTGCAGGGGAACAGCTTGGGGCCACACACAGCAGCCAGGGACAAGTATCTGTCCCTCGTGCCCGGCTGGGGTGATGCAAGGGAATGTAGGTCTCCAGCCAGGATGGGATTGGGGCGGGGGGCAGGTGGGGTGGTGGCCTCAGGGCAGAGCAGGGTTCTTGTCCACACCCTGCCATGCTTTGAGAGAAGATACTCATCTCTCTGCCAACAGCGAGTCTTCTGGCCAAGTCAACCCAAAGCCTTGGCTGAGGGTTTCGGTTTAGTCAACAGAAGATTTTTGTTTGTTTTTTCAGCAGAACACTTTTGTTGGGGTTCTATGCAGCGAGAGCCGTCTGGTTATGGCTGGCAACTCCCTGTCTTTCCTCGAGTGCACGGTCTCACCATTTTATGCCCCCAAACGTTGGGCAGGTGTGAGCTTGGATCTGCAACGCGTCTGGCGCCCCGAGGTTTCTCCAGCCCTCTCCCCTCCAGTCCGCTCACAGCTCAGTCCTTACGGAGGGCGCCCATCCAGCAGCCGTGGCCATGAACGCAAACAGCACCCTGAGCAGAGTGCACTGCGGACCCGCCCCCATTTTACAGATGGGAAGGCAGGGGCCTGGGGCAGGGCAGGGCTGGTGAGGTTCTCACAGCCCTGGGGACTAGAACCCCGACCCCTGCCCGTGGGCTCCCCACCCAGGAATGTCTTTCCTTACTTCCATTTTATATCAAAGAAAAGGCAGGACGCAAACATCATCGCTCCCCCATCCTGAACCCCACAACCGCTGGGGTAGGAGCTGGCACTGCCCACGTAGACGGCATGACGGAGACAGTGAAATGGGCACCAGGTGGCTGTCAACCCAAAGTCCCACAGGTGGGGACCCTCGAGGGCTGACACTCTCTGCTGATTGAAGAGGGAGGGGGCGGGCCAGGCAGCATCTGGGCTCCAGGCGAGGTTTCTCTCCTGGTGGAGACCCTGTGCTCCCAGGTGCCTCCACTGCGGTGCGTTAACAGCATGGAAGGGCTCTTTCAGGGACAGACCCCATGCCCTCAGAGGCAGGACTGCAGGGAGGCGATGCTGTCCTGGTTGGGACCTCCCGGGCCCGCTTGCAGCTCACCTCAGTGCAGCCCAAGCAGATTAGCCTTGAGACAGGTTCCTGGTATCTCGGCGAGGCCTGTCCCCTTCCATTCCTTGCCAGCCCCTCTAGACTTCCTATCTCCTACGCAGCCAGCTCTCGGCTTCCCCCCCTTGCCCCCTTACTCCCTGCTTTGTTCAGGAAGTTGTGCCCTGCCTCCCACCCCAGGAGACACACTCCCCTCCCCTCTTCTCCTTGAGGACAAAGTCAGAACAGAGGACAGGCCTGGGGGAGCTCCTACTATGTGCTGGTAGCTGGGAGTTTCCACAATTGCCAACTGCTTTCATCCCCCCACTCCTGGGAGCTTTCCGCTCGCTCCGTCCAGGTTCAGGTGGGTTGTGTCCAGGTGGACTTGAAGACAGTTTCAGACATGGCATCCTCTCCATCAGTGGGTGCAGTATCCATAACAGAAGAGCAGGTCAAAGGCCAAAGGCTGCAGCCTCACGGTCCTGAGATCCTGCAGCCCCGTGCTGGGCGGGCCCCGCTGCAGCACACAGCTGCCAGGGACAGGGACACGGAAGGACCAGACCCCTATCATTGAGTCACACGATGCTTGACCCAAGACCCAGGGCCCTGGTTCCCCTGGGCCGGGCTCGCTTTTGGTAAGCTTTGCTGTATAAACCCATGGAGGGCGGATTTCGGGCTTTTTCCATGTGGCAGGAACCCCTTCAATCAGAGGCGACATCCTCACCTCTCCCCCATCGCTGGCTGGCCCCTGGAGGTCCCTCTTTTGTTCATCATTGGTCCTTTTTCTCTGTGAAATAAATGTCCTGAAGAGTTGACAAGAGAGCTAGATTTAGAGAACATCTGTCACCCACTGACACCTGAGAAATAAAACCCTGAGCGACTTAGCACATTGTTGTTTTGGGCTATTTCTGCATATTCGGCTGGGGCGGATTGGGTGCTGTCTTTGTGTTTAATCACATGCCCAGGCGCACACACACACACACATGCGTCTTTCATTTCTGCTGATTGAAGAGGGAGGGGGTGGCCAGGCGGCACCTGGGCTCCAGGTGAGGTTTCTCTCTTGCAGGAACCAGCAAGTGTATTAACGCCCAAGGCAGTAAGTAGCATCAAACCTTATGTCCCCATGGTTCTCTTTCTTAATGGCTCTGGTCACAGAGTTATTTGTTCCATTTTCTCCCCACCCCCACCCCAAATAAAACTCTCCCAAGAGGACAGGGTGGTCTATACCCCAAGTTCCAAGCAGATAGCCAGTTATTTTAAGAAAGGTGTTGTGTTTGTAATAGACAGAAACCCAGTTTGAACTGGTTCAGGCAACAGAGATTTATGGGGAGGAGCCTGGGGTGTTTGGGTCACCCGGAGTCAGGGAGCATCTCCCACAGAGGTGAGGGTGGCCCCTGTGCCTCGCAGACACCAGCCCTCTGCCCTCTCCCTACATCTGCTCTCCCGCCTCAGCCCTGCCTCTCCCTCCACATCTCTGTGCTGGTTGCATTTGTCTGTTGGACGATGCAATAACTAGACACTGTGAATCTCACGTGTTGTCAACCGACCCCCAGGGGGGCCCGAGCCTCTTCTTGAGTCAGACATGCGCGAATCCCAGGGACAGGATGGACTCTGGCTGCCAGGCCGGGGTCTGGTGGTCCGGTCAGAGCCACAGGGCACCACACTTGACAGCGTCCAGACTGGCTGGTAGAGAAGAAGGGTTAGTTCTAAGTGGGAAACCTGCCCCAATTTGCTGTCAGCTTTGTGCTGCATACATACATGCTGGACAGAACAACAAACGAGAGCTGTTCCGGAAGCTGGGAGGAAATTCCAGAACGTTCAGCATATTTCCCTGTCATGTAGCTGAAAGCAGATCAGTCGAAGGTGATGTTCATAACTGGTCACCAACAGCCCCCAAGGCAATGGCAGCGATGGAGGGTCAAGCTTGCCATTCTGGTGGCTTGTGACAGCGTGATCCTTGCTTTTTGTTTGTTTGTTTGTTTGTTTTTGTCAGGGGTGCCTCCTGGTGCATTGAGGTCCTAGGGAATTTGACATGCCTGTGCTGGCAAGGGACGGGTGTCAGCAGAAGTGACAGTATTTTAAGGAGCAAGCTGGGAGCACTCCCATGGAGGTGAGGGTGGCCGAACGCCGGCCGGAGGGCCCAGGAGGCTCCTGTCTGTCATGCGCACATCCTGCCCCTGTCCCGCCCACCCCCTCCCAAGTCTCCACTTGCTACTGATTCCTGATGGGGCCGAGGCTACCACGAAGCCTGCGGAGCAATCCAAAATGGAACGAAGGCCGGGGCAGCCCGGCAGAACCTGTAATTGGGGTGGTAAAATTGGGGGAAGGCTTATGACTGGACGAGGTGTTCTGCATCTTTGAATATGCGCCTGTGAATAGGGAAAGTTCCAGAAGGCAGCTTCAGACTGCAGCTGAAGAAAAATAACAACCATCACTTAGATGGTGCTATGTACATGTTGGTTACTGTTCTAAGGACTTTGTATAAACTAACTCGTTTTAAAGCTCAGACAACCGGGTCAAGTGGGTGTTCCTGGTACCCTCGCCATGTGGGGTTGAATAGTTCATGTCCACCCTGAACCTCAGGATGGGACCTCATTCGGAAATAGGACCTTAGTAGATGTAATTAGTGAAGACGAGGTCATACAGCATTAGAGTGGGCCCCAAATCCGATGCCTGGTGTCCTCATACGGAGATTTGGGCACAGTGACATAGGCACAGAGGGAAGGTGACTGTTTCAAGCCACCCCATGGATGGTAATTATTACAGCAACCTTGAAAAAAAGCCTGCCACCTTACAGAGGAGTCAACTGTGGCAGAGAGAGGTTCAGTTCCTGCCCAGAGCCACCCACCGGCAAGTGGCAAGGGTGGGAAGGGGCCGGGGGGCCCGGAGCAGGGACACGGGCCTGGAGCAGAGCCCAGGGCTGGTAGCCTTGTGAATCAGCCCTGCATTCCGGGCGACCCAGGCCACTGACCTGGGCTCCCGGGCACGCTGCTGGCCAGGTGACTGAGTCTCCTTGGCATCACTCTGCCCAGGGTGGCTTTGCCTCTGGCTTGCGACTGACTAGTCAGACAGCCAGACGGTACCGCCACCTCCCTGACGCTGCTCGGACACCTCTGCTGGAAGCCAGGGCCCCCCTTGCCCCGGTCTCCTTTCCCTTCCTTGGGCGGGAGCGTCTGGGCCGCCAAGGCTCCTGCCTGCCCAGCTCCCAGCCAGCCATCAGGAAGAGCTGTCCCCCACGCTCCTGGCCGGTTGGTTCCCGGCACTCCGAACTTTCCCAACTCTCCCCCAACCCAAAAGCCCTGATGATCAGCCTTTGATTTTTTTTTCCGCCCTAGCTCCTCATTGTGAAAGTAATAGGAATTCATCAGCATTTGGGAAAATGGAAATGCGGGGACCAAGCCAATCATAGTCCCACCTCCTCAACCCAATAGCAGTCTCGCCCTTTTTGCTGTCCTCCGTTGGGGTCACACTATTAATTACCCTTTCAGCTGAACTCTGTAACTCTAGTCCCCCCACACCTCAGCTTCCTAAGATGCCTGGCATCCCATTCAAGGGATTTGTCACTGATGATTGCAGGACTTATAATTTTCCAGAATTGCACATAATGTTGTAACGAGCCTCCAGCTTTTCCTACTATAGCTCGTTCCTTCACAGACATGGGACGGCCAGGCTCCTCTCCCCCGGGCAGGGCGGTCTGAGTGGCCTGCCCACCCACGCCTCTTCTCCCCCTCAGCACCGGGGCCTCATTTTTCTTGCAGTGCATAGCACTTTGATGGGGAGAAATTTGGTTCCTTGTTCTAATTTGCATTTTCTTGGTTACAAAAGAGGCTGAACCCTTTTGAAGGTACTCGTCATTTACATTTCCTTGTTTGTGGGTTTTTCCATCTGCTCCTGGTGTTCTCTGGTTGTCTCACTGAGCGGTTTACTTGGAGATGTTAACCCTTTGTCTGCCTGCTTGTTTAGCGTTACTTAATGCTTAGTAATGTTGCCCAAATTGTTTGGTTTTTAGATAAACAGTCTTTGTTTTAGAGGCTCTGTAGGACCACTTAGAGGACCTGGTTCCGTCCCCAGGTTTCTGCTGAAGTGCCACCGGCTCGTGGAGCAGGCCAGTCTCCCTCAGGTGCATTGTGGGAAATGGAAAATGTAGCCAAACAAGAGTAAAAGTGCAAGTTATCACCTCCCCACCCCCAGGGCTTCCACCATCAGCACCTTAGACCACAGCCTCCTCCTTCCTTCCTCACGTCGTCATCAGCCAAGGAGATCACTCAGCACGTGTTTTCTAATCTGAGCTTTTTCAGTGAACAACCTCCACTTTGCTGCTAGATCTGGAACACTTTGACACCCTCGAATGCCCAGGCCACACTCTAACGTCCTGGCTGACCCGGCAGTGTCCCCTAGGGCTGGGGTGCCCATAGCAGCCTGCCATGCAGGGCCACTTGGAGCGTGTGTCTATGTCCCTAAGTCCCTGTTAACTTGGCGAAGTCCCAGTGAAGCAATACCGATGTTTTGAGGAGTCCAGGCTGGGTTGTAGCAAACTCGCCAGCGGGGTTTGCGTAGCTGCCTCCTCGAGACGTCATTCACTGATTTCCCTGCCCCTGGATTTCCTGTAACCATTTTTTTTTTAAATTTTGATTATTGTTGTTTGACTAATACAGTCATTTTCTTTTCTGATTTTGTCACTCCCCTTTGGACTTGGGGAACCTCCCGCTCTGAGATGTGACAGCCTTTCTCTGTGTCTTCCGTTTCCTCCCCATAGGGGTTCCCCTCCCCGAATCTGCAGGGGTCCTTGCTCACTCTAACATCTGAATCACCTGGGGGCGGGGCACAGTTGCTGCCCTGGAGTTCACAGCCAGTTCCCTGAGGAGGCACCGAGCTGGGCGCGGCCTGAGGGACTTGAGCAGGAAGTCTTCCTCCAGAGAGAGTCTGAGGCACGCATTCCACACATCTCTCTAATTTTAGGGATTACCCTGCCTCGGCCACCTGCCTTGAAGCCAAAATTACCCCAGTGCCTGAGCATTCGATTGGCTCCAGCTGCGCAGACCTTGTATGAGGGCAGTGGGTCTTTTCCGGGGGACTGTGTGTTCCTGGGAACAATTACTCACGGGGTCTGTTCTGAAGAAGCAGCTTGGCACCAAATGTGGCAGGGAAGGAGAGAGGAAGCCCAGTCAAAGGAGAAGGAAGGGAAGGAAAGGGAACCTCTGGCTCTGGCTACACTTTCGGTGGAGGCCAAAGACCTGCGGCCATGCCAGGAGACACAGGCGAGGTTGGGACCCCCGGGCCTGCGGTATGTTGCTCGTCTGCCCCAGCTTCCAGCTCCCATTGTTCGATGGTCCAGCGGAGACAGCAGCTGTGTCTCTGGAATCCACTCCTGCAGGAGTAATGTCAAACACATCGCCAAGGATGCTGGCACATCGAGGACACTGGTGGCGAGCCGTTGGATGGTTCTGTGAGCCAGCAACCCTGGGAGGTCAGCTCCCCCAGGTCTTTGCAGGTGGGTGAGCTCCAGGGTACTGGTCCCTGCAGTCTCTAGACGACAGGGAGAGGCTCACCATGGGACCATGGCCTTGTCACATCTCCCTGTGTTCTGTCCCCTCCCCGGCATAGCCCAGCACTGCTACCACCATCACCCACGCATCCCAAACATCCCATCTGTCATGGCTTCAAACGCAATCTGTCCTCCAAGGGGTATGTGACCCTCACAACCCTCAAAGTGCGGGGATGTGAAGACATCTTCAGGAGGTGGCCCTCCTTCCTGGCCTCCTTCCTTCCTCTCTTCACCTTCCATTGACAGATGCTGATGCTCAGCTACTGCAAAGCAGAAACAAAATCCACCAAAGTGGCCTGGTTCTGTGACTCCGTAGCCATCCCAGGTTATTTTGTATTCAAAGTCCAAAAAAAAAAAAAAAAATGGAGACAATCTAAATGTCCAACACTGGGGGACTAGTCACGTGGAGGTCACCCCACCAGGGACCGCTCCAAAGACAGCTGACTTAAAAGGCTCCTCAAGAGATACCGTCGAGGTCGATTCTCAGAATCACATAAACTCTGGGGCAACATTCATACTCAAATATGGACACATGTCAATAGCATGTAAATTCTTAGCACAAGGGCTGGATGCGTGTTCCAAGCCTTCCTGGAGGGAGCGGGTCACGGTGGGGCACTCGGCTGGGGGCGGAGGGGGTCCTGTCATGTCCAACACCACACACTCTCTGCCGTTTGCCCCTTTTATGATAAGGTACATCGATGTCACTTCTGTAGGAAAAAAAACATGTCATACATGATGCCGTGTACATGGGAGGTGTAAACTCTGCTGGAGGATGGCGGGCTTTCGCCCCCGAGGCAGGGCCATGGCGCTGGGGCGAGGATGGAGTGCAGAGCACCGAGGCAGTGCCGCAGCCCCACTTCCACCAGGGGGTGGCGGGGGCACAGGGCCCTGCCTTGGAACCAGTGAGCCTGGGCCAGGACCCCCCCAAAACCAAGCTTTTTACATCTTAGTTTCTTCATCAGTTACCATAAACCAGACGCCCTCAGTTTAGGGGTGGATCCAGTGAGGTTTAAGTGTATGCAAATACACAAGCCAGGGAGTCTCATCACACTGCCATAAGGGAGAAGATGAGTCTAAGGCAGACAGAGGAAGGAGGTGAGGAGAGTGCCTGTGTGTGGTGGGGGGACGGGGACGAGGCAAGCTTGTCCTGGGCCATCAAGTTCTCATTATTGGGTATGTGACCTTCAGTTCATGGATGAAAACGAGGTTCAGGAACTCGCCCGGGGTCATATAGCTAGTGAGTGACAGAATGTGACCCAGGTGGGCATGCTGGACCCTTCCCCCATAGGCACCACGGGGAAATGTCCCACAGCTGTTTGCAGGTTGGTGGGTGATGGCGCCTGGGTGCCAGGATGCTGGCGGCCGCCTTCCAGGCCCCAGGCCAGGGGCTGGGGCGTAAAACCTGACTCGTCAGAGGGAAAACTCTCCTTTCTGCCCTCTGCCCCCGTCTGCCCAGCCCCCCTCCCAACTCTCCCCTGACCTGCCCGTCCCACAGCATCTACACGCTCAGCACCCGCCTTTTGAAAGCGAAGCCTAGGCTGTTACATGCGCTAAATACAAAACAGCATTCTGGCCACCTGGTCCTTGTCCAAGGGAAGTTTGCTCTGAGCAGAGAGGACTTGTGTTTATGCTGGACAGGTGCTGGCCCAAGAGGGGTCTCTGGACTGGACCCTGGCTACACAGAGTGGACAACACGCCAGCACTGCCCCAGCGGTTAGGTTGCCTGGGAGAGGGAGTGACTGCTCAGCCCTTGTTTATCCGGAATGTGAAGCAGCGGCCTCGCGTTCAGCTAATTGATTTGGGTTTTCTGCTTTCCACCTCCAGGAACCAAAGACAGTGCGGAAGGCAGCAGGCCCGGGCCTTGGCTGCCAGCCAGCCCCCGGTAGCTCTGCTGCCGGCCGCGGGCTGCGCCTTCCAAAGGCTCTTTGTGTCTGTGATTTTCTTCTCTTTACCTGAAAATGGATGGAAGTCTCTGTGTGGAAGAGCAAACAGGCCCCGGGGCTGCCTCCGGGTCTATTAGTGGAGAGTTAATGGGAGCAGAAGGGATGGGTGACATTCTAACGTTAATTTAAACTCTCCTCTTCAAATACTTGTGGCCTTCACAGCTGTCTCCCTCCCTTGCGGCACCCCGCTCAGGCCCATCCCACTCCTGATGCTAATTTCATTGTCCAGGGCCCTGGACCGACCCTAAGCCCATCTCTCCAAGAACACACGTACCCACTTTCTCCCAGGCGGCTCTGCGTCTCCTCATTGCCTCCCTTCCAACCCCAGGCTCTGTCGTCCGTTGACCTGCGCTGCTTTAACCAGGGCTGCTAGTTCACAGTACACGCGTCGGTACAGGGCGGGGCAAAAGCAGATTTACTGCTGTGAGTCCGCAGAGCAGAGAGTTCATTCTACTGTTAGTGTTTATTTATTACTTTCCATTCGAACAACTGTAAACCTACCGCTGTCCGCCCTGTGTGCGCACGGCGACTGCGCGTGCGAAGGAGAGTGATGAAGGTGAAGGTGTTTTACTGAGAAGAGCTGGACCCTCCGCGGCCCTGGCGTGAGGGGAAGGCCAGACACCGCGTGCAGTCTGGGGGTTCGTCTCCGCGCGCACCAACCAGCAACCCCGGTGTTAAACAGACCGCGAAACAATGTTTTGTTCCCAATTCCAGCAGTGATTGGATGAGGCACCCATTTAAGATTTAGATTGTTCCCCAAGGCTACTCAATGCATTCGGTGGCTTTTTAGAGTTATGGCGGTACACCCCATTAAAAGTAACATTTTTGGATAGTTCACGGAAAGTTTTAGTTCCGGGAGGGATCTCAATATCCATCCCTAGCCAACAGTGCTGTGGCCCACCCAATACCACAACATTTGGGTTTTTTTCCCCCAGCATTCTGGGCGTGTCATGTCTTTTTCTTTTGTAACAGTTCTATTGAGGTATAATTAACATACCCTACCATTCACCCCTTTAAAATGTATACTTTAATGTTTCTCGGTATATCCGGGGTTGTACAACCATCACATCTAATTTTAGAAGCTTTTTTTCCCTATCCTCCCAACACAGTTAAGACGCCTCATGCTAATTAATAGCTACTTCCATCCCCCACTCCAACTCCAGGTGCCCCAAGCCTAGGGTGTTGTTAATTTCCTTTCTGGCTATAAATCTGCCTATTCTGTACATTTCATATAAATCCGACAATATGTGGTCTTTTGTGACTAATTCTTTCACTTTGCATAATGCTTTTAAGTATTTTTATTCCTCTTTATTGCCAAATAATATTCTGATGCATGGTTATACCATTGTATCCTTACAATCCATGTATTGCATGAGTAAACATGTATTGTTTAGCCCCTCATCAGTTGACAGGCACATGCACATTTCATTTCCACATTTGGGCCATTATGAATAATGATGCCGTAAACATTTGCATACGAATTTTTGCGTGAACGTATGTTTTCAATTTTCTTGATCATATACCTAAGAGTAAAACTGCTGGGTCTTATGACAATTCTACTTTTAACATTTTAAGGATCAGCCAAACTGTTTTCCGAAGCGGCCACATCATTTACAATCCCCATCAGCTATGTATGAGGACTTCAATTCCTCCATGTCTTTGCCAACACTTGTTTTTGTCTGACTTTTCGATTACAGCCATCCCAGTGGGTGCGAAGTAAACTTTCACTGTGGTTTTGACTTCTCTGGTGGCTAGTGGTGTTGAGCATTTTTCTTGTGTGTTTGCTGGCCATTTGCATGTCTTCTTTGGAGAAATGTTTATTTAAATTCGTTGCTTTTTTTTTTTAATTGGGCTACTTGGCTTTTTATTATTGAGTTGTAAGAGTTCTTTACGTATTGTGGATACAAATCCCCTCTCAGATATGGGATTTGCAAGGATTTTTCCCATTCTGTGGGTACATGCATTTTATTAAAGTAAAATTTAGGTAAATATAGAACTAGATATGGGGAAACACCTTTCTACTTTTAAATCCCAAATTGGACATTTTCGTTTCAGCAAAAAAGCATCACCTGTCACTTCCAACTGTGATCCTTTAAATATTATTGGTTTTATACTTTTATTTATATTTTACTTGCAGATTTGCTTTATTGCTATAGTTGTATAACAGATATGTATAAAATGCATAGTTTTACATTTGAATATATTAAAATAACATTATAATAGAAATAACCAAAACCCACACTTTCCTTTAAGAGGTGGACCTTTGTTTTCAAATGCCACCCCCACCTGTGAATTCCAGCAGGCCGGACAGCGCCCGTCTTACTCGCCATTGCGTCTCCCAAGCTGCAGCGCTGGTCGGCACGGAGGAAGGGCTCACCACACAACGGCTGAGTGGATCGGTGAGCGCACCCGGGTCTCAGAGCCTGACCCGAGGGCCCTGCAGCTGCGCTTTCCCACTGGGTGGCTGTCATCACTGCCCGTAATATGGCCTGGCCTGCCCCTCCATTCCCAGCACTTTGGGCAAGGACGCCATGTTTCAACCTGCATGGAGCTGGCCCCCAGTTTTTACCCAGGCTCTGCCAGGGAAGAGCAGAAACTAACCCTAATCAGCCCCTCCCGAGACTCCACGCTTTTCCACTTCATGCTCCCCACAGCCCTGCAGGGGGGTTTAGTATCTCCTCATTTTACTGATGAGAAAATAGGCATTTGGAGATGTGACACCTCCTGCCCGTGGCCACTCCTACCGGTGAGAGATGAACCAGGGATTCCATCTCAGGTAAAATGACTTGAAAGCCCCACTCGTGTCTCCTTGTGTGGCTGTCCCCACACAGCGATGGGGTCTGGACATTCATTTGAGCTATTTGCCAATTGACTTTGAGTGAATCGGAGAGACTGGAATTGAATGACAAAGGCCTATCAGCCTTGGCCCAGCTGAGTCTGTGACCAGCAGTCCCTGCTTCCTGCCCTTTTTAGAGACGAGCTGAGGTTGCATGGGGTCTTTCCAATGTCCCCAATTTCACGGCTTGGGTCTACCATGTGTCCAATTAGCTGAGCATGACAGGAACGCCCCCCGACGCTACCTCCCCCGGGCTCCCTTTCCCCTCTTTCTGCCGGAGACTTGCTGATTCACAAAGCCACCGTTTCTTCCCTGCTCCAGAAGGCGCTGGACTGCCCTGTGGAGCGGCTCAGCTGCTGTCTGCATTCCCCAAGAGAGCTGTCCCCGGGGTGGAAGGCATCAGGCCCAGTGGCTCCACTGAAGGCAGGCGGGTTGCAGAGCCTCGTGTCAGACTACGGATCAGGGAAACCCTCCCAAAATTCAGCACTGGCCCAGCCTGCATGGTCCACACAGTCTGAGGGCATGAGCTGGACGGACCATGTGGAAGTTGGCTATTAAATGGGGGAAATTGGCTATTAGAGCAGCCAGAACTTCCCTCATTCGGGGTAAAAATTCAACCCCTTGATCCCTGAGTTGTGCGTGGGCCCAGCCTCTTCTGCGAGAACAGGAACCTGTCGGAAGCAATGAGGGGACCAACACCTTGGGTTCTGAGGATGTCACCCTCTCTCTCTACTGACAGGCGAAGCCACTGACGACTCACATCATGATGACAAAGCCCTGTGCAAGGACATCGGCCTCCACCCGGGCTGGTAACCATATTTCTACCTTGGGCCTCCTTGAACAGCAAGAGGAAAGCTTGGCGAGTCTCCAGCTTCAGTAAGTCCAGCACCGCCTGGGGAGCTGCCGGCCAAGCCTGCCCCAGCCCCATCTCGGGCCACCTGACCTGCAGCCCCGGAGAAGATGCTGACGTGGGTGCTTCTCCCACCTCCTGGGCAGGCACCCAGGCTCCAGTCTGAGAAGCAGCAAAAAAGTAAACCAGGGGAGAAGCCCTTGCACTTGGAGGCTGGGACAATGAGGAAGCTACTGTGAACATCCTTTGTGGTCCATTTTTCTGCAGCAGGCTGAAGAGCTGCATTCTAATCTTTGCCTGGTGCAAACAAGGGCTTCGCTTTTTCTCTCTCTGCTTTTCGATCATTTTCCATTTTTAATGCCGGGAGAAAGTGCCGACTTCGTGCCTGTCGACCTCCTCAAATAATCTGGGACTGAGTTGTGCCTGGTACCGCCAGAGCCCTCGGGATAGACCGCAGTTGGTTAAACCTGTAAAAAGACAGCCAATTATATTTTCAGGTACTTAGGCACATTCTCAGTGTACGACTGGCAGAGTGTTCCCATCTTCCTTGGGCTGCTTGTTGTTGTCAGTGGGGGCGGAAGGCCTGGAGCCCGAGGGCTGAAGCTGGTGCAGAGCTAGGTCCGGCCCCGGGCGTTCGCAGAGACCCCGCTGCTGTGTTTACTCCCCTCGAATGCACAGCATCCAAAATGCACTTTTCAAAGCATGAAAGGAAAAATGAATTTTTCATAAGCTGAAAGGACACTCAGTGTGATAGTATTCTTAAAGGAATTTTCAAGTCCATGCCTGTAGATAATGCAGTCTGTTCATGCCATAATTGGTAAATCCACTGTAGCTTTGGCGGAATACGTGTCCCTCATAGAATGTCCCGACTGTCATCTCCAGAGGGATCTGAGGCATGCCTGTGTGGTGGGGATTGTAGGCACTGTGACGTGCCTAATTATTCATTGCCTCAATTCTTAATGAAGTATCTACTGTACCCTAGGCACCGCGCTTGGAAGTAGAGATACCATTTGCATGAGATTCTCTTTATGCTCTCAAACAGCCTGTGGTATAGATACGGGGCATGTATCTGGGCCACTTTAATACGGGCAGAGAGCTTTTATTGCATCCTTATAGGTAGAACATGTTTTAAGAGTCCCAGAGAACGTTTCCTTTCAACCAAGGATTAGGACAAGGCTTCACGGAGGAGGTGACATTCCACCTGGGCTTCGAAGGACAGGCAAGAGCTCAACAGGCTGGCACGGGGGCGAGACCGAGGGCCCAGCGTGAAGAAACACGAAGTATGGAGGTCTGGGCGGGTTAGGGGACAGGAGACAAGCTCTGAGGAGCAGGATGTGTCGGAAATCGACACGCCGGGGAGCTGAGCATAAGAGGCTGGGAAGTGCTGGGGGTCTGAGGCGAAGAGCTTTGGCCCCGTTCAGTGGCGGCGGGGCCCTAGGAAAGGAAGAGCAGAAGAAAGGCTGGGCACCTACAGAGCATGGCAGGGGCCACGTGTGGCCGGTGCACGGAGGTGTCAAGGCGGCCCCCACCGACCCTAACTCGATCACGAGGACCACTGGCCTGTCAGTATCAGCTCAGGGTGGGGACCAATGTCTAGCTGCCCTCAGTGCTCCCAGGAGCTGGGAGATAGTTGACCTTGCACTGATCTTCCAGATGGGGTGGGGACCAAAAAGAGTTCTGACAGTTATCTGAGCAAGTCACGATTGTTCTGCTCTATCCTGAGTCACGTTGTGGGGGCCAGAAAACGTGGAGCCCCAGGCAAGCCAACCTTGCCCCCAGCAGGGAGGTCACCTCGATACTTCTCCCCTTGGCTCCCATGTGGTCTCTGTTCAAGTGACCTGAAGCCTCTTTCCTATGTGTAGCAGTGTCACCCAAGCAGTGGAGGGAGACGTCCCTGCCCCACCTGGAGCCGGTGCCGTCCCAGAGTCCTCAAGCCCCACTGGGTCTCCCTTCCTCCTTTTAGGAAAGGGTGACGCACCGGGGGTGCCGCCGAAGGTGAGAATATGTCAGAAGTGGCAGAGAAAACTGGCACTGCCCTCCGCACACTCTCCCCGGCCTCCATTTTCCTCCTGGGGGGAGGGGGGAGGGGACCGTGTGTCTTGTCTTTGAGATCCTGGGGCTTAGAAAGCTATTTCAATACGATGAGTCACCCGCAGCATTAGTTTGCACTTGGAAGCTTTCCGTGGGCAGTCCTATCACACTGAGAAAAGTTAACTAGAAACTTGACTCTACCCTGGAGCCATGAGTCGAGCCTCTAGGACAGGAGCCCCCCTGGGGCAGGGTTTTCCTCTGGCCACCTTTCTGGACACTACAGCTGAGGGACACTCGACTTCAGAGGGTTAGAGTTCATCCAGTGGAGTCCACCCAGTCGAAAAGCTCTTACGCGTTCCTGCACTTGCTGGCCATCATTCTTGCCCAGACACTATCAGCATTTAACCTGCTAAATGAGTCCCTTGTGATGATTAAGGGCCAGTCTGGTGCAAAATATCACTGCTCCGGCCGGGGGACCGGGGACGGGGAGGGTGGGGCTCCTCGGCCGTGTCTTCCCAGGTGCCGTTGTCTGAAGTGAAAGGAGCATCTCTCCAGGCTTCCCCTGCAAGCCAGCGTGCACCCCCAGGTCCTGGGGGCGATGTGCAGTCCCCGCAGGCCCCGGTACATGGCTTGCTCCCTTGAGGGGGCGGGTGGCTGGTGTCCCAGAGTCTTGGCCCTGGGCTTGGTGTTCAGTTTGTTTGGCCGACGCCCAGCAGCCCCAGTCAAGTGTCTCCGCCACTTGGGCAGGGCTGTGGTACCCAGAGCTACGGGGTCAGAGGGAGTGTGGACCATGGGGAGCCACTGTGTCACAGATGTCCCTGCCCAGTGACAATCATGGACCAGGCTCCCTGCCACAGCCCCACCTCTGTGGGAAACAAAGACATTCCAGGAGACTCTCTATGAGCCGTGGCACACGTTAGGGGTCGGTCATCGAGGTCCTGATTCTGCTGGTGCCCCCTCTGTGCTCCCTACCCTACTCATGGCCTAGGTGGGCATGCGGACAGGCTCATGCCCACTAATGTTCTCTCTGCCCGCCATGCTGCTCTCGCCCCTCCATCCCTCCCCTTCCTCCCATGATAAGCACCTCAGCTCACAGGTGACCTATCTTATGAGTTCTTTGTTGAATACCCAGCCCTGGGGTTGGGCGGGATGGGGGTGGGGGTGGGGAGCTCACACCCTCCCCTTCCCCTGGAGAAAACCTGTCACATGGCTGGTTTATAGCAGCTTCTCTGCTTTGCAAGATGCAGGGTATACCCCAGCACTTGCCCCGCGTTGCCGGCTGCAGGCAACCATGCTTGCAGCTCACAGACCTGAAGACGCGCAAACCTGGCCATGCACGTTGGCCTCGGATGGGGTCCTCTCTATACCTTCTTTCTCCGCCTGCAGAATGAGGGTGGAGGCATTCAATGATTTGAAAGGTCTCTTCCAGATGCTTCTCTGTGAGCCTCTGAAGGGGGATTTCTCCATGAATTGACTTTGGACTTTTCCACCGGAACTGCTTCTGCCCAAGCTGTTGTGTTCAGTGAACAAAGAGGGTGGGCACCCCGCCTGCCTGCCACATCCCCAGAGGACACTCTGCTAATATCTGACATGCACCTGCATGACCAGGCCCTGACCACACCCCCGGGAGCCAGACGTCCCTGTGCCATCAGTTGAGGAAACGTCATCCGGGAAAAGGATGCAACAAGCAATTACGGCCTTTTGTTGTGGCTCAGCGTTAGGTTTCGGCGACCCATCCACCTCGTTACACTCATTCATTTCAGCTGCCGTTACCAGTCATGTGAGTATTCTCGTTCGTCCAGTCTCTCATCAGGCCGCCCTGAGGCTCTGTCCTTTCCCCCCATTTCAAGCCAGGTCTGGGGGACCAGCCATCCGTGTGCTTGCTGGTGTGCGGAGGAAAGCCGGAAGCAGGGACGCGGGTCCAGAGGTCGCCCTTCATCAGCTTAATTCAATAACGCTGAATTGCGCTCCAGAGTTATTGCTACTTGAACTTCCTCCAGCTGCATTGCGCATAGAGAAAAAAAGGAGAACTTGTGCCAGACTGATGGATGATTTCTCCTTCTCTCAGTTTTTGTTCAGTATACATTTGGAGGTTATATGCCTGGATACATGCCAATTTGGAATTGTTATTTCTTCCCAAGGGACTTTTTCTTTCACCATTATGAGTTGATCTTCTGTATCCTTAATGCTTTTATTTTGCCTTAAAGTTAATTTTGTTTAATACAACCACTGCAGCTCCCTTTTTATAAATATTTGCCTATCCTATTACTTTCACCTTTTTTTTTTTTTTTTGGTAACCTTATGTTTTATTTCCCTCTAAAGAATCCTTAACAGTTAAAAAAAATTTTTCAGAAATCTCATTAACTTGTTCCACTCAGTCACAACACTCAGATGATACAAAGGAACAACCTTACGTATTCTTTTCCCATTTAATTTACGTAAGCAGCTCAGCTGCACCATGCTTTCCTGAAGTGACTTTTCTATACCCAGGAAAAAACAGCTTTACCTTTTAAAAGTCCATGTTTTTTAAATGGAGATAATTCTAAAAAAGCACCAAGTAAGAGATTGACATAATTAATTGATAAGAATAATTAAGCCTTAATTAGTATGGATACAAAAACTGCATAATTATAGAACATTAAAATAAAAAAATTATAAAACTATAAATAAATACCTATAACAAGAGCCTCATTTCTACTTTGCTAATTTTTATGAGATTAAACAATCTAAATTAAGATTTTTATATATGTCAGGTTTATATTTATTTAAAAAATCAGTTTATGTTATCATATACAACAATATAAGTGTTCTGAATTATGAAAACAGAATTCAAAAACAGGTTCAAGTTCCTCAATATTTTGAAGGTTTAAGTAATTTGCCTTTTAATCAACCATTTTTCAAAAATATAATGTTTGTTTTTTTAATATTCAGATTAATGTGTTGACTCTTCTTCTTTTTTTGGTAAAAGACAAAAAACTCTGAAAAAGTAAGTATTAGTTGGTCTGAAGGTTGTCGGTTATTGTTAAGCTGAAAAAGTAGATATTACATTCACACCAGTTACAAAATAAAGTTCAAATTTAACCAACATGCAACAATATTAAAGACACATGAATCTAAGGCCTTGTAGGAAAATAGAGTAGAAAAGTACAGTAAGGATTATAACTATACCACAGAAATATAAGGCATTTTTATTAAGTAAGTTAATATTTAAAACTAAATATTCCAATTTTTAAAAACTAATGGCTAGGAATTTCAAGTTTAAAATGTAAAAACAGCTGACATTTTTGCTTTCCCAATTTAAATCTTTTCTATGTCTTAGGAAAGCAGTCATGTTAACATCTCTTTTTAAAAGCAAAAACAAAAACAAAATAAACAACACTGTAGTCTGTATGTGGAAAGGTAGGCATTCTCCTAGACACATGTTTTCAACTTCTATTTACATTAACTTTTTATATTCTTATTTAAAACATACCACTCCAAGAGCCCTTTATACAAATGGACACGAGTGAGGCAAATGCCCCAAAGCTACCTGGAAACCCCAGGACAGCGCTTAAATAAGCCCCCGCAACGGTGATCACTGCCCAGAACCAAACCGAACCAGGCGATGAGATGGCAGGTCTCTGCAAATGGCCATGACGCTCTTCAGTGTTACGATCACGACTGCTTTTTCTATAGAAAATGCTTTGCCAGCTGCACGGCTGCATCGTGGGTTATACGAGGCACTGAGCCACAGCGAAAGCATCTGCAATCCGGTCAAAATTGCCAAGGCGCAGCTCGTGGGGCAGTAACAGGCGATCAGCCTCCATCTCTGTTGCCTCGATTCCGTCCATCTGAGCTCATTTCGTGAAAGCCTGAAGATCTCCCATTCGCATTTCTTGAATTCTTTAATCCGCTTAGCAACCCCTTGCCAGAAAGCATCCTTATTTCCCCTTTATGTTTGAAGGGTTTTTCACTGACTGTAAAGTTATAGGTGGCTAGTGTTTCTTTTTTTCTCTTCCCAGACTTTAAAGGTCTGGCTCCCTGTTTACTGCTCAGGAACCAGTGATTATTATTTATTTCCTTCTTCATGGGTAATGGCTCTTATTTCTCTAGCTGTTTTTAATATTTTCTCTTTGCCTTCATTTTTTTCATCAGTTTTACTGATGTTTTCATGTGCATAAATGAGTTTTTCTTTGTGTTTATTCTGCTTGGCGTTTGTCTAGATTTCTGGACCTATAGGTTAATGTCCTTCATTAATGTTGGACTCATCTCAGACGTCATTTCTTTAGCAATTGTTTCTACCTCGTTTCCTTCTCATCTTCTTGGATTCTAGTTGCATGTATGTTAGTGCATGTCTCTCCTGCTCTGCTTTTTACCATTAATTATTTTATTTATTATTAATTAAGTTTAATTTATAATAAAATTCGTTATAAAATAATTCCTATTGGAAATATGACAAATATTTGGAAATTAACCAGCACCTTTCTAAACAACCTATGGGTTGTTTTGTTGAAATAAATGACAAGGGAAGTTAGTGAATATTTTGAACATGATGGAGATTAAAACTATCAAAATTGTGGGATTTAGCTAAAGCTAAATTAGGGAAATTTACAGCATTAAATACTTACAATAGAAAAAAAGAAGTGTCTCAAATCCATGCTATAAGACTCTACCTTAAAAATCTAGGAGGAGAAAGTAAACCCAAAATAAGTCTGAGGAAAACAACAAAGTTAAGAAGAGAAATCAATAAAATAGCAAATGAAGTAGCAACAGCAAAAAGTCAATAAAACCCAAGACAATCTTTTTTAAAAAATTAAAGCCTGATAAACCTCTAGTTAAACTGATCAGAAAATAAAGAGAGAACACCAGATTTCCAACATCGGGAGGAGAGACTGGGCATTAATACAGATGTCCCAGAAATTATCAACTCCTAAGAGAATTTTAAAACAACCTTCTGCCAATATATTAACAATATTATTACATGGATACATTTCTTGAAAGACAGGAATTACTAAAGTAGATTCAAGAGGAAATAGAAAATCTGAAAGGGTCAATAACTATTAAAAAAATTAAATTCATAATTTTAAATCTTTCCACAAAGGAAATTCCATTACAGTTGTCTTGACTGATGATTTTTTGAACAGTTCAGGAAGAAATAATTCCAACACTATACAAACTTTTTAGAAAATAAAGTGAAGGGAACATGTCCCAGCTCAATTGGTAGAGGCTGTCCTTACCCCAGTGACAAGGCAGAAAGGAGGATATTATGAAAATATGACAGACCCCACATCTCTCATGCGTCCTCAGATATGACAGCCTTTGACAATTATTAGCAAATCAAATCCAACAATATACATTTAAAAAGGCAGAACATGATGACTAAGTAGTTTATCCAAGGAAACAATGCAATTATCTCAATAAATGCTCAAAAATCAATCGTGAAAATATAACATTTGTGATTTTTTTTAAAAATTTGCAGTGAACTAGGAATAGAAGGGAATTTCTGTAACATGATATATCCTTTTTAAAAATTGACTGAACATCACAAAATGGTGAAGTCAATGCTTTCTCTCCAAAACTGGAAACAAGACAAGAATGACTGTTCTCATACCATTTATTTAACATCGTGCTAGTCATCCTAATCAGTGCAGTAAGGCAAGGGGGGAAAGCCCCGAAAATCAGAACGGAAGAAATAAAATTACCTTTACTTATCAACGATAAGCCCCATATATATATATATAATCTGTTACTGTAACTCATAAGTGAGTTTAGAACAGTCACAAAATATCAGGTCAGGATTATGGAAATCAATTTTATTTCTGTGTACTTGCAACAAAGTAGTATTCTATATCTATGTATTCAGCAGCAAATAGCTGAAAATTTAAAATTATAAACACTGTTTACATGATAATAGCCTCAAAAATATAAATTTATGAAAATATTCACATGATTTGTACACTAAAAACTATAAGATATCATTGAGGCAAATTAACCTAAATGAATGGAGAAATATACCATGTTTATGGATCAGAAGACTCAAAATTGTTAAGATATAAATTATCCAAAAGTTAATCTTTAGATGCCCTATAATCCCAACCAAAGTCCGAGCAGCATTTCTATAGAAATGAGCAGTATAGATTGATATATATTAAAGAAATTAAGTTCATAATTAAAAATATTTCCACAAAGGGAACTCCAGTCTCAGATATCAAATAATCAAGATATTGTGATATCGACATGAGCATAGGGTACACTGACAAATAGAATAGAGGTTCAAGAAATACTTAGCTGCATATGTGCTCAGTTACAGTTTCACAAAATTTCCAAGGCTGTTTGACGGGGAAGAGGTCGTCTTTTCAATACATTGTGTGGAGGAAAAACTGGATGTATGTGTGGAGGAAAACGAACTGGGACTTTGACCCCAGGCCGCGCACAAAAATGAAACTTGAACTAGATCGTTGACCCAGGTTTTAAAGCAAACATTAAACACAAGACATACTTCAAAAAAACGTAAGATTAAATATTCACCACCTTGATGTAGGCAAAAATTTCTTTAAAAGAACACATAAAAAAGCACAAACCATTAAAAATGGATGAAGCTTACTTCATCAAAATTAAAAACTCTTTTTCTGAAAGCGTCTTAAAGAAAATAAGAAAAGCAAAATGTGTATGAGAGAAAATTTTTGTGATTACATTTCTGACAAAATTCTTGTATCTAGAACACTTATCATGTACTAAGGAAATACAACCTCAACTAGTTTAATGGGCATAAGACTTAAAGAGGCTTTTCCCAAGAAAAAATAGAGGAACGGCTAATAAGTCACGAAAAGTTGATTCACATGGCATTTGTTATCAGGGAAACACAAATTAAACCACACTGACAAACCACATTATACTCGTTAGAATGAAAAAAAGTTAAACAGACTGCGTGCATGTGTGAAAAGGAAAAAAATTAAAAGACTATTAAAACGCCAAGTGTTGACAAGGACGTGGAGCAGCTAGAATTCCCGTACGTTGCTGTTGGGAGGGTAAAATGATCCATCCACTTTGGGACACAATTTAGCAGTTTCTTGAAAAAGTTAAAAATATATGACCCAGTCATTCCACCCCTATGGAAACCTATGTCCACACAGAGATTTCACACAATGGCCTTGGCAGCTTTATTCATAATTGCCCCCAACCAGAAACATTAAATTGTCTACCAGCAGGTAGATGGATAAGCACATTACTATCTATTCATTCAGAGGAATATTACTAAGGAATAGAAAGGAATTAACTACCCATATGTAGCACCATGGAAGAATCTCAAAAACACTATGCTGAAAAAAAGAAACCAAAGAGCGCAGCTCTATGATTCTCGTTCTATGAAACTACAAAAAAACAACTGGAGTCTATAGTGACAGAAAGCACATCCGTGCTTGGCCAGGGCTGGCGTGTGGAGTGACGTGGACTGCAAAGGGTCACAGGAACCTCTCTGGGGACGGAAATGTTCTATGTACTGATTGTGGTGGTGGTTACATGGGTATGTGGGCGTTTGTCAAAACTCATCAAACTTTGCACTTGAAGTGGATGCATTTGTTGTTCGTAAATGATACCCCAGTAAAACTGATTTAAAAATATGCAGTATGAATCCCATGCTATTAAAAATTAATTAGTTCAATTTCACCAGGGAGAAACTGGTTAGAGAGGCTGCTTAAATGCACAAGGCCACAGGGCTCCCGGGCGGAGAAGCTGGGACCGGAAGCGGCACTTGTCTCTCTCAGCAGCCTGCAGTTTTAGTCTGTGTGCTTTTATTGCCTGCTTACGTAACCATCATATCAAAATAATAACACAATAATAATAATTCCTTACAGCTCCGCAGCAATTTTTCCAATTCCTTTCGTGCTGGATACTCACTGGATTCTTATAACAGCTGAGCGAGAGGCAGGACTTCGTGTGCATCAGTTTTATAGGAAAGGGATAATTGGACCCGTTTCACAGACCAGAAAACCACGAGGCCCCGGTGCTTGCCAAGAGCTGAGGCAGAGCTGGGCACACAGAGCCAGGCCTCAGAGAGCAGGCGGAGGTTCCCGCTCTCCCCACCAGCCTTGACCTCGGCCTGTCGACGTGCACCGCGCTGCTGACCGGTAGCGGGGCCTCCTCTTCGGCCTCCCTCATCCTATCACCCCACCTGCCTCTTGCCCGCAGTCCCTTCTTATCCCATGGTCCCCGCTGGGCCTGGCACGTGACGTCTGAATCACCCAGGCCTTGACTGACGGGCTGACACAGGCCTGCAGCCCCAGCTTTGGGGGACTTTCTCTTAGTAGGCAAACGATGCTAAGTCATAAGAGGGGCAGATTTTCATTTTTAAAATAATTAAAAAACTATAATTATACACATGACCCATCTTCGTTCTAGAAAAAAATCAACCCCACAATCACAAAGGAACCAAGGGTCCCCCAAATGGCCCAGAGACATCCGTTGTCAAGCCATTGTAGAGGGAGTCAGGGCCGACACCAAGGACGACATGAAATGTTATCTGCCCTGCTGCAGGTGCTGAGACGCTGTCTGCCCTGACTAATGCTGTAAATGTTTCTCTCCCACTTCTGTAACCCCCTTCGTGCCAAATCTATACCACGCCTCCCAATACCCTCCCCTGCTTAGCCCTGCATAAAAGGAATGCGGGGCTATTGTTCTGGGCTCAGAATTTGGAGTTTGTCTCCTCTGGGCCCGCGCACGTAAATAAAGATCGTGCTCCTAACCCCTCAGGGTCTGGTAGTTTCATTTTTCCGTAACACCATCACAAACACTGTCAAAGCTGCGTCCGTGCCCTTATCCAATCTACACAGGTGACAAGACTGATTCCGCATGGATCCCTGTTTCACCTCGTGAGGGATTTTAATGGGACGAGGCAGAGAAGGGGAGACAGGGTGGGAGGGGGTGCAGGAGGCTGCAGGGAGAATTGAGGAAAGGGAGAAAAGGAGAAACCTGCGATGGAGAAATCCCGCCTTCCATCAGCCGTCCTGAAGTGGAGGATGAAATGCCCTTGCAGGCCCCTGTCCCTCCTCCTACCCCAGGAAGCTCAGACGGATGGCCTGCTGCCTGCCTCTGGGACCCCAGGACTGCACAGCCAGTCTCCACGTGTCCAGACCCGGGCACGGAGCCCACAGGCTGGCATCATCTAGAGCAGCCCCTGCGGGGAGTCAGCACCAGTCCAGGTTGCTTTGAGCCTCCCTGCAGTGCTGGGCCCGCTGCCCTGGGAGTGTTTCTAACCACGGGAATAGAGCAGCTAAGGGAACGTGTGGTATCTAGAAAAACCCCAGGAGCCTGAGTGGGTAGAAGCCAGAAGTGCTTCTGACAATGCACAGGCAAGCCTGACGGCAGAGAAGCTCCCAGCCCCACGCGTCAGTTGTGCCATGGTTGATAGACCCTGGTTCAGGAGGGGAAAAAGGCCAGATGGGACGACATCTCCGAGCTCTGACGTCACGCCCTGAAGTTGGGGTCCCAACTGTCTGCTGGGTGCAGGGGGGATCCAAAGGGTAGCCAGCTGGCATTGGCACACAGATTTGTGGTCAGGCGGCTCGGATTAGAGCCCAGCTCGGCCGCCCACTTGCTGGGTGACAATGAACAGGGAGACACAGACTCTCTGTCTAGATAATGGCAGTACGCCCAGCTCACAGGGCAGGGTGGTGCTGCAAGAAGACCCAGACTCGCCAGCCCGTGGCCAGGAGGCAGCTCTGCGCAGAGGGTCCCCATCTGCGAAATGGGGCCAGCGTCACCTGCTTCTAAGGAGGACGTGGGGTGGTTTTGAGTGGCAATGCAGGTTTATCAGTTGTAACCAATGTGCCATTCTGGTGGGGGACACAGGTTGTCGGGGAGACTGGGGTTCCAGGGACAAGGGCGTATGCGAATTCTCTGAACGTTCTTGAACTCGATTTTGCTAGGAACCTAAAACTGCCCTAAAAAAATAAACCCTATCCAAAACCCAAATTCTATATAAAGCATTTAGCAAAACACAGGGTGCAGAGTAAGCCCTTCAATGAATGTTAGCTATTAAACTTATCAGGAGGATTAAGTGAGAGCACAGTGCCTGGAAGATACCAGAAGCACAAGTGAATGTGTGGCTGAATGATGGAATGAAGGTAGGAGATAAGGAGAAGCCGGGCGTCAGGGAAAAGCATAGAATTTAGGAAAACGATGCGTCCTGCCTCTCTGTCTCCTTTACTGGGACATCATGCCAGGATCTCTTTGGATGGGGGGCCAGGGCTGCTTTCTGTTAGAGCAACGCCCTCTTACCGGTGGACACAAATTCTCAGGAACGGAAACCGGCAAGCATCACGCTGGTATACACATGTGCGTGCACTCATGTGCCCAGGCGTGTGAAGCACCCTGTATACCTGACATCCCCCCTGGGCTGCCCAGACCCGACATCCTGATGAGCTCAGGCTCTGTCCCATATGTGTCAGGCAGCCCTGGTCAGTGACAGAAAGGGACTCAGAGCAGGGCGAATTCACACAGAGAGGTGCAGGGGTGGGTACCTTCCAGGGGTGGGGCAGGTAGGACAGAAGCTCGAGGGTCTACCCAAGAACTACTTGCCAGAACAGGGTATCGGCTCGGGGGACTCCGGAACTGAAGGGTTCACCATTTTACAGAAGACCCCCAATTGTCCCCCCGTCCCAGATTTGACACTTAGGGACATCATACTTTGTCCCTTCCTAGTAGCCATTATGAATGAAAAACAAGGCTCTATTCTCACACATTTCCCAAATTGAATAACAAGATTCTCGAACCCCTCGCATCCAACTCTCCGAATAAGTCCGTTGTTCCGACATTGTGCAGACGCAGGCCAGGGCCGGGCTGGGGTGAACGCAGGTCTAAGAGGGAGCCGTTCTTGACCTTGTTTGATTGTCTTTTGATGTGTGTTTCTTAATTATGTTTTTAATTTTTTTTAAAGGTGCTATGTACATACACATTAAAAAATTCCAACAGCACAAAAGGGTCTCCAGTGGAAAGAAGACCTTTCCCACCCCCGTTGCAAGGAAGCCATTGGAAAGATGCACCATGATTTCTTTAAGGGGACCCCAACCCCACAGACGTTCAGGCTGTCTCAAGGATTTCCTCGTGAACAATGTTTCTGGTTGAGGGTGGTGCCGGTGGCCTCTTGGTTCTCCTTGCCTGTTGATTCCGGGTACTGAAGTAGTTAGGTGTAGGGGTTCCACGCCACAGAGGCCAGCTGTCACCTCCAGCCACTGAGATCCTCTCCTGTCGGCCCTGAGTGTTCTGACATCTGCAGGACCTTGGCGCCCGGCCCCCAGAAAGAAGCCCAGGCAAAGCATTGCCTGTCACTCCTGCTTTGCTCGCTGCGGCCCTGATCCTACACGGGTACATCTTTAGTCAACATGAACGACCTTTGCAGCAGTGCCAGCCTCCCGGGCAGAGCTGGGTGGGGGTGGGGTGCCCTGGCTGTTTCCCTCTGAATCTTACCTTCTGGCCAAAATCATGCACAAGTGCCGGGTACCTCCTGTGACATTTCGCAAAGGCTCGGCATCGGCTTGGATTTGGTAATCTGACATTTGCATTTTCTGCTACCGCTTCATCCTAAATTGATCAGCCGGATGAAACTCAAGCTCGCGGGTCCTGTTTCAATATTTAATCATTTGGCTCAGCCTGGAATGTCATTAAACTAAAATAGGAAACTCATTTTCAAAGAGCACTTTGAAGAGGACCTGTTACTTTGCTAAGGCTGTCTCTCTCCAGGCACAAAAATAGGCATTTTCCCTCTCTTTCTTTTTTGAACCCTTTTGAACCTTTGTAGCTTACAGGTTAGCGGGAGGCGGTGGGTGCTGGGATGTGGTCTCCGGCCATCGCCCAGCTGTCCAGTTCAGTAAAGCCGTCTTGGAGGTCTCGTCATGGGCTCGCTCACGCCGGCACCCGGCTGGCGAGCCTGGGACCAGCCAGACACGTGGGGCTGCTGACAACAGCAGTGATAACGGTAGTAGCCGCTACGCCAGCAGCAGATGCTGTTGAGTACCTACTACGTGTCAGACACTGGATAAGTGCTTTACGAGCATCACCTTATTTAATGTGTGGTGAGTATTTATTGATAACGAGACTGAGGTATAGGTCAACAACCTGCCACATGGTGTAGGGGTAGAAGGGTCCCAGGGGCTGTTGGAGCAGCAGGGGCATTAACCAGGCATCACAGTGAGTCCAGGGTGCCCTGGCCTTTCCAGGGGAACCCTGATGGGGCACACCTTCATCTTGATTTTCTTCCATGTCAATACATGTACGAGGAATGTCCTGCCCAAGCTTTCCCTTCAGGGAGCTCAAAGAGTCCACGAATGCAGTGGGAAAACCGAAAAAGCCCATAGCTGCACTTACTTAGGTCTGTCTGGGGATGCCGGGCCTCAGGGAGCCCTTCCACCCAACGTCAATACGCACGCTCCCCACACCTGTCAATGCGCAGCTCAGACAACGAGAGCAATTATGGGGCAGGAGACAGCTTCCAGCTAGAGTCCTGGCTAAACGCCGAGCGGTAAATTAGCTGGCTACCTAAAGATTTTAAACGGAACTAATTTGCTCTGTAATAATCGTTAAGTGATGACATGACCTACTTGTAGTCTCTGAAGCTCCCCCTTTATTTTGTGCACATAACGGGTGAGATATTTATTTGTGTTATGTGTGGTGTGTGTGATGCGTGTGGCATTGGGGGGATGTGTAGGTGAGTGTACAGGGGTGGATGAAAGCAGGTTTCAGTTGTTCATGTGGAAAAAGATGTACAGGTAATGATTATTACAGCGGTTTTATTGACTCTGCTTCACATACTCACAACTGTAACCCTGCTTTTGCCTGGCCCTGTATGTGATGTGTGGTATGGGGTGTGTGCATGTGGTATGTGATATGTGGCGTGCAAGCTGTATGTGAGGTCTGGTGTGTGTATAGCGTGGCAGCTGTGGGAGATTTGCTTTCCCACTAGGCCAAGCTGGTTAGTTTTCGCCGTTGGAGTTCCACCTGCCTTGGAGTGAATGGGAGATCATCAGTCTTAGTTTTCTATGCTACTGTGATGGGTTACCTTTTTCTAAAATTTGTGGGCATTTGAGGGAGAGGTTTGGGGGTGCTGCTGAAGGAGCTGCATCCCAATGCCACTTTTCAGGGGGGGCATTTGAAGGCTTGTTACTCACCCACTTGAAAGTTTGGCATTCCCCAGGAGCACCTGGCCCTCCATGCGCCGAGATCTCGGCTCAGTGGCTCTCGGGCGGGGTGGCTGCCGGACCAAGGGTGGTCTGGGCCCTGAAGGGAGTGGGAACCAGTGTGTAAGCCCAGGCCCACCCACGTGCAGGGCTCCAACTAGCCCCACTGTCAGCTCCTCACTACAGACATCACGGGTCTTGGGTGATCAGTTCCTGCCCCAGAAGCCCTGGATTTCCGGACCAGCCTCTTTAGTTGCAGCTCCTCAGGACAGTCCCGGAGGCATGGGAGCTGGCCAGGATCAGGAGGCAGCAGCTTAGCCCCAAACCCCCGCAGGAGGCGCCCATGGAGCTGTCCGTAGTGCTGAGCGCACCCCACCCAGGACAGCTCGCGGGCTTCTGGGGGAGCCCGACTTCTTGCCCAGCCGCTGTAACAGACACGCTTAGACAGCCAGTGTGTTAGAGCGAGCCCTGACCCTCGTTCCTGGAACTAGCTTTGTCCTGCCGCCGTCTCTGCCTGGCTGACCTCTGCTCTGAACTGCGGATCAGCTAATCGGCCCGCACTGACACGGCCAGTGCTGAAGGGACAGGAAGGTCTTTGGAGAAGCGTCACTGCTAGTCTGCCACTCCCTATCTGTGCGACCTTGGATAAATTCCTTAGCTTTCCGAAGCTCTAGTTTCTTCATCTGAAAAATTTAAATAATAACATGGTTTTAAAGATTAAAATGAGAGAGAAATGTGAAAGAAACTGGCACATACAGTGATCAAAACAGTGGACTATCAAGCAAGATTCATTTTTCTCCCTCTTTCCAGATCCTTTCCAAATTATTAAGAACGACCTTGGGTCACTATCCAAGCAATTCCCAGAAAGAAAGGAAAGAAAACAGCGGGGAAGCTGATGGGGAGCTTTTGTTTTTGAGCTCTCAGCTAGGGTAAAGAATTTGGGATCCGCTGCGGAATTTCTATGGAGAAGGCATACCTGCTGGGTGGTAGAACACACGGGGGCATCTTTTCTCACCTTCAATTAGGAGTCGATAATTACCCTTCGGTTTAGCCAATCGTTGCTGATGCCTATTAAGAGCAAGGCACATTGAAAGCGCTACATGTGGGCTGGAAACAGAGTTAACCAGCTGTGATCTGTGCTTTAAGGAGATTACAGTCCCCTAGTGAGGACCAGCATGCACTGGGGTTCTGCTCTGTGCCCCTGCACGTTCTACATTTTCACAAGCACTTGTGTTGTTCACCCTCACAACGACCCTAGGAAGTCAGTACTCTCACCATCCCTTTGTATCAGTCAGCTCTGGCTGCTGTAACAAAATACCACTGACTTGGTGGCTTAAATGACAGAAGTTTGGTTCTCACAGTTCTGAAAGCCAGAGAGCCCAAGCTCAAGGTGCCAGCTGATTCGGTGCCTGGTGAGAACCCACTGCTTGCTGTGCAGACAGTCACCTCTTGCTGCGTTCTCGCACGGAGGAGAGAAAGTGAGCTAACCATCTGCTCTCCTCTCATAAGGGCACTAATCCCACCCTAGGGGCCCTGTCCTCATGGCCTTATCTAAACCTAATTACCTGCCAAAGGCCCCACCTCCTAAAGTCATCACATTGGGAGTTAA
This sequence comes from Mormoops blainvillei, assembly GCA_004026545.1. Lineage (NCBI taxonomy): Eukaryota > Metazoa > Chordata > Mammalia > Chiroptera > Mormoopidae > Mormoops > Mormoops blainvillei. The sequence continues at coordinate 2,244 of PVJD01006650.1, read as the reverse complement.
GGCTTTCACCCACAAATTTTAGGAGGACACAAATATTCAGCCCATAACACTCCAAAAGTAACTGAGACACAAAATCAACTTATACTCTCAGTCCACAGCCACTATTATTAGAGCCAGGAATTCAGCCCAGGTCTGTCGAACTGCAAAGCTTAAGGCAATGGTCTTAGATAGCACGTGAATCTGTGATTCTGGCAGAGGATACACAACCTACACACAGGTAAACTGGGGTGAAGTTGGCAGATTAAGAAAATAAAGATAGCGAATACCCAGTTGTATTTGGATTTCAAAAACAGAGAGAGATGTTGTAACGATGGATCATGGGAGTTCAAAGGCAAAGACGTAGCTATTCCTAGAGCGATCACACATGGTAGGCTTCCTGGAAGAAGCCACACCGGAGCTGGCCTGAGGACTTGCACAGTTGGGGAAAGAACACTTTCGAAATACTCCAGGCAAAGGAAGCTCCCTGTGTGTGTCTCTGTGGAACCTGCATGCTTCACAAACGTTCCAGGTGACTAATGTGGATGTCTTCTCACTGAGCCCACCGAACGGCAGACTTGCATTCCACCGGTCACATCACTGCTGACTGCGGGAGAGCCAGATGAGCGTGCCCGGGGGCCCACCAGCAGGCCTGGAGGGCGAAGCTTGGGGGGCTTGAATTTCCTGCCCGCGGAACAGAGACTCGAATCGGGCAGTCAGAATCACCTGCCTCCGCTTTGTTAATTTATGTGGTGCTCTTGGTATGAAAGATCTGTAGAAATGCTATTGAATTTTTAAAATCCTGCTTAAAGTGTGGTGTAGTGCATCTGTTTTCTACTGATGCTGTAATAAATCACCATACATTTAGTGGCTTGAATAGTACAAATTTATTATCTTATAGTTCTGGAGTTCGGAAGTCCCACAGGGGTCTTACTGGGCTAAAATCTCACAGAGCTGCTCCTTCCGAAGGGTCTAGGGGAGAATCTGTTTCCTTGCCTTTTCAGCTTCTGGAAGTTACCTGCATTCCTTGCCCAAGGCCCTCTTCCTCCATCTTCAAAGCCGGCAGTGGCAGGTCGAGTCCTTCCCAAGCTGTAATCTCCCTAGTCTTCTCCTGCCTCCTCCACTGGTAAGGACCCTGTGATGGCATCAGGCCCACCTGGACAACCCAGCATCACCTGCCCGTCTCAAGCAACCAGAACTGCATCTGCAGCCTCCATCCCCTTTGCCATGCAACCTCACACATTCACGGGCCCCAGGGGCGAGGGCGTGGACATCTTTGGGGGCCTGTATTGCCTCCCACACAACATAGCTTTGGGAAAAAAAGACTTGAGTTTGGCTCTCAGCTTGGGCACGTGACTCAATCTCTCTAGACTTTCTCTTCTTCATCTGTAATCTGGGCAATGACATCCGTTTGGCCGAGATGCCGTGAGAATTGAATGGAGCAGGGCATGGGAAGCCCTTCTACCGACCTTGGGTGCATGATTGGGGCTCTGGGGATGAGCTGCCTCTGCTCCTCCCTCACCTCCCAGTTTACCTCTTACCTCCTCCGCCCAGGGCCCTCCCTGCAGCTCGCACTGTTCCCTTCATGCCCCACCCAGCATTCCAGTGACACCTTGAAGAAGTCCTGCAGCCCATCGTTCTTGGTCCCTCTAGTGCCTGGGAGGTGCCTGGCACAGTCAGCCCTCAAAACAAGCTGCCAGGAGCCCTGAAATTTGGAGTAAGGAACCTGAACAGGACACAACAAATCGTTTTAATTCAGATGGATTCTGTCTCCCTCTCTCTCTCTCTCTGTCTCTCTGTCTCTCTCTCTCTCTCTCTCATTCTCCCTGTCTCTGACTCTTTCACTCAATCTACACATGATTGCTCCTGGCCGAACACAAGAGACACACAGAACGAATGTCTTACTGGAAAAAAACTGCATCTGACCCTCTTCAGACACAACGCATTTCGAAGAGAGTTGTTTAGGAATTTTCTTCCTGGTTCTACTATAACTCAAAAAGGCCTTTTCAAGGACAAAGTATTGTAATTCACCTCTTATACGTTGAATGAGTGTGTGTGGCTTTTCACTGGAGGAAAAATAGACCCATTTTTGACAATGAAATAGTGCCAAATTGACAGCTGAAATATTTGGCTGGGTTGGCCAGCAGAATGAGAACAATGAGTGCTGGAGAGGAAAAGAAAAGGTGTCTTGCGTGTCTTCAAGAACTCTTTGACAAAGTTTAAGGCAGGAGTGGCAGACGATATCCCCTTCATCAAATACCCAAAGAT